>VWZY01002103.1:17308-65954 GCA_013399075.1 Chloroceryle aenea | reverse complement strand
CTGCCCAGAGCCTTCTCTTCTCCAGCCTCACCACCCCCAGCTCCCTCAGCCTGTCCTCATAGGAGAGGTGCTCCAGGCCCATGAGCATCCTTGTGGACTACCTAAACCTAAACCATGTGACTAAGAGCATTGTCCAGACACTTGAACTCTTGACAGGCACATGACCATTGTGTTAGAATTACAGCATTTTATTTATTTGTGATGATATTTTTGGGCCATCTGCGGTGGGAAGGGTAGAAAATGTTTTCTGTGAGCGTGTTTTGTCCACAACTCCTTTATCCAGGTGCATTGGTTTGGGCTGGGATACAGTCAGGTTTTTTCACAGGAGCTTATGTGCTGCTGTAGTTTGGGNAAAAGCTAGAAGGAGGAGGAGGGGCATTGGCTTGTTCTCCAGAGCAGTTGATAGTTGTTTGGTTGAGAGTTACGTGGTGACCCAGAAAGATCTCTCTCAGCCTGTTGCATCTATGCCTGTCCCATACCTCATGCTCCTTCATGTGAAAGTTACTGCATGTAGTAGCTGCCTGCAGGTTGATCACTTGAATGTGCCAGGTGCTTTGTGCTTGCTCATAGATTTCTTGCATATGGTTAATCTCTCAGGAGGTTATTTTGGTGTCCCATGTGTGCCTGAATATGCACTGGATGAAGATGCAGAAAGCAGAGACAAGGCACTATGAACCATTAAGTTGTGGATGGAAAGCCTGAAGCACCTTAATGTGATAAAGCAACAGCAAAGAACTGCTTATTGCAGAAATCATAGAATCATAGGAATGTCTGGGCTGGAAGGGAGCTCCAGAGGTCATCCAGTCCAACCCCCTGCTGAGAGCAGGGACATCCTCAACTAGAGCAGGGTGCTCAGAGCTCTGTCAGCCCCACCTTGAATGTCTCCAGGGATGGGGCCTCAACCCCCTCCCAGGGCAACTTGTTCCAGTGCTCCACAACTCTCCTGGTAAAGAACTTCCTCCTTATTTCTCATCTAAATCCACTCCTTTCTAATTTAAAGCCCTTGCCCCTCGTCCTTTCACTCCAGACCTTTGTCAACAGCCCTCTCCAGGCTTTTTATCAGCTCCCTTCAGGTACTGGAAGGTGGCTGTTGGGTTTCCCTGGAGCCTTCTCTTCTCCAGGCTGAACAACCCCAGCTCCCTCAGCCTGTCCTCATAGGAGAGGTGCTCCAGGCCCATGAGCATCCTTGTGGACTACCTAAACCTAAACCATGTGACTAAGAGCATTGTCCAGACACTTGAACTCTTGACAGGCACATGACCATTGTGTTAGAATTACAGCATTTTATTTATTTGTGATGATATTTTTGGGCCATCTGCGGTGGGAAGGGTAGAAAATGTTTTCTGTGAGCGTGTTTTGTCCACAACTCCTTTATCCAAGTGCATTGGTTTGGGCTGGGATACAGTCAGGTTTTTTCACAGGAGCTTATGTGCTGCTGTAGTTTGGGTTTGTGATGGAAACAGTGTTGATAACATAGCAACAGTTGTAGCTGCTGCTGAACAGTGCTCCATCCCATGGCAGGGCAGGGGACTGAGCAGGAGGCAGTGTGATGCTTAGCTGCTTCCTAGGGTTAAACGATGGATAATATGGAGATTGATTCAATGGGAAAATACTGTAAGTACAGCCACTGTGGTAGCTATCTAATACATGCAAGTCCTACAAAGTCTTCCTTTTTCTTGCAGTCCCTACTCAGAAGTCCCGAAGTCGTGCAGTTTCTCCAGAAACAACAGCAACTGTTAAGTCAGCAGGCTTTGGAACAAAGGCAGCAACAGTTTCAAGGAGCACCTGGGTAATCGGAACAGACCAATTTCCTGCAGAGGAGCCTGGTGCTGAATGAGGAATAGGATGTATATTTTATATAAATACAAAGAATCTGTGTTCAAAGAAAAACTCAAATTGCTGCTGGTTTGTATTTTGCTTGTTTCTTGTTTGCACTTTTGAAGTTCTGAGCTGCTTGGGTGTCTGCAAACTTGTGAGCAAATCTGGAGGAGTCTATTTTTTGACTCTTTTAAAAAGAGCATTTTATTGTTTAATTTTTCAATAGAAATTTGTTTCTGTTAGTAATGTTTAGCTATACACCCTTTTCCTACAAAAGTCTTCCACTAGATTAACATTTTTTCTATGTAAGGATTAACTGTTAAACAAGTCACTCTTTGATGACAATCATTGAAGGAAGTCAGTTACTTTCTATGGAAGTTGTGAAATAAAGTCCTGAACTCGAGCCAGTCCAGTGGCATGACTGAACAGCAATTGCTCAGGGATGTGAGAAATTATGTCCAGTAGAATCTTGCACTAGAGGCAAAGACATCGTGCCATCAAGAAGTCAATCCAGTGGCTCAGAAAAATCCAGTGGCAAATCAAGTGATCCTTCTGCTATATATTCATTATCTGTGAGTAGCTTTGAAGTGCTTCACCGTCTGTGCGAAGCACGGAGAAGAGTTAAGTGTTTAAAAGTTCCAATAATGATAAATGCCAAAAAGCTTTAGAGAATAATTAGGTGGAACATATGCAGCCGAGAGTTGGACCTTGTTTTCTGGAGTTATTTTTAAGGACCAACCTCTTATTCATAAAACTTAATTACAGGTGAGAGTATCATTCATTTTTAAGTGACTAAACATTAAACTTCTCAGGTTTTCAGTCATTTCAGATGGACTTGCAGTCGATCGGGCTAAGAATCCAAATGCTGTTACGCAATTGGCAAGTCCCATGTTTTGCTTTTTACACAAAGTTTTGTAATAAACTGCATTTCTGAGTAGAGGTTATCTCATCTGAATGATGTAGGTGCTCACTGAAGTCCTACTTTGATATTGTGGCAGTTTGGTCTGCTAGAGAATTTATCTCCAGGAGTATTTGTTAGTCTTATGAATTCTTACAAGCTGTGCTTTGTGTATGTATAGAATTTGTTCAGTAGGGATTTATTGTATTTGGTATTGTGCAAGTTTTAAAGAACTTTGTATCAACAGTTCTGGACCAATAGGTGTTTGAGTAAAATCTTTGTTTTTTACCTTAAAAAATCCAAAGCTTGTTCTTTTTTGTTCTGTTAAATTTGTCTGCTGTTTGGTTTCAATTTTTCCTATACTAAAATGGCTAACCACAACTGGGTGGCATTACAACGTTTGTGCTCTGAGGCTCTTATTACAGAAAGTTATTAGTTTAAGTAAAATCAGGTTGATAGACATGTGAAAACATAAGGGGCTGGAATTGTAGAATAAAGTATTTGCTTTTGTTTTAAATGGGCAGTTTATGATTTAGGTGAACAGATCTAGCTTGAAAACAAACAAACCCACAAAAATCCCCAACACAACAACAAAAAAACCCCAACCAACCCCAAAACCACACACAAATCCTCACAGTAGAAAAGGGGCACAGGAGCGTTCACTAAGACAATGCTGAACAAGTTGGTTACCTAAAACAAACTGAAGTTGCTGAAGATGTGCACAGAGATGTTCAGGACAGTGCACCTTACCTCTCCTTTATTTCTGGTGGTCTGTGATACCAGTGCAGATAGCAGGAGAGGTGCTGGTAACAGGCCTGTCCTGTCTGATCAGTGCTGGATGGGATTCTGAGCTGTGTGGGAAGCCAGCAGCATCCCTGTGGCTCCAAGACCCTTATGTTGTCTACTCCCCTGCTTCTGTTATTGCAGAGCAAAAATCTGAGTTTTAAGAAGATTTAAAACCTGACTTGTGTAACAGTATCTTCTTACTCTATCTGTCTCTTCCCGTGAGCAGTGTGAGATCTGCACAGTTCCATGTCTGTCTTCCCACTGGTGTCAGTCTGGTTCACAGCCACAGCTCCTGTTAGGGGGCAACCTGACTGCTCACTAACTGCCTGTTCGATGGGGCTGCCTCCTTCCACAGGAAGCGGAAACACCCTCTTGAATCTTCCAGTCTACCGCAGGACAGTGAGGGATGCCTGTGCTTTGTAACATGCAGATTTTATGCTGTTTATCTTCTGTCCAGTTTATAGTGTCTAGTATTCCTTTCTGCCTGAAGTGTTGCTTCATCCCGTTGCTCACACAGTGAAATCACCAATTGCTCTTGCCTCAGACTGACTTGTCTGAATAAAGGCTTTCTGAGTGCTCTGATACCCAGTCGCTGGCAGTCAGACTGGGACCTACAGCTTTCCATGGCCTTTCGAGAGGAAAATGAGAGACAAGGGGAAGAGCTCTGAAATCAGAAATTCTTTATTACAGTAAAACACAAGATGTGAACAATCCCTTTTACAATAGTGTAATTCTAGCCAAAGAAAACAGAGTGTGTTTAAAAAGTGTATTGTTCAAACATTGGACTAAATGTGTTGACTTCAGAATGCCTCAAATCAAATGCAGCAGGAGGAATGCCTGTGAAAATGTCCCCGTGCTTAACAGTTGCTACATCTTTCTTGATGGGACAGGACGTGGGATTGGAGGACTGGGAGCTGCCCTGATCTCTCAGTCTCCTGAAACTTAACTATGTCTGAGAATTTACATTCTCGAGAGGCGAGAGTCAAAGCAGTGTTCATTGTGCAGCCATCTGCAGTTTTACAGAATACTGCAAACTAAGGAGGATCTTACTCTGGATGGTGTAGGCATTCATTGACTCTGATGGAAAAGAGAGGGCAGAGTTCATAGGCAGAAGTGACACTTAGGGGTTCTTTTCTGCACCAGACCAACAGCTCGTACTGAACCCCCAAAACTCCACACATTGCTCAAATCCACCATTTTGGCCTCCTGAACTTTGCAACCTTACGGCTCTGCTGATCCACACAGAAAGGTCTGTTTCTTTACTTTGTTCTCTCAGCTTCACTTGCATCACAGAAGTGATACTGAAATGAAGGGTTAAATTGCTAACACTGACTTAACCTGCAGACAGTATGCTGTGGTACATGTAACTTTAAAAGTATTATTAATAATTAAAGAACAGTTGTTTACGTGGAGACAATTTATCTGAACGTGCATTGTCTCTGCTCATTATGTTTGTTCCCTTGCTCTCGTTTGCAAAGCTTCTCGTGGACAGAACTGGATTAGTAAGATTTAACACACACTTTAGCATCAAAAAACCACTTTGAACCATGAAGTGCTCGCTATTTTGAAAGTGCAAGGAGTCAGACTTTACCAAGTTGGGATTCTTCCCTATTTTCTTTTGCTGATGAGGTCTGCATTTAAAATTATTAACTGATCCATCTATTTCTTCCTATGCTATTCATACGCAGTATTATTTGACTATTAACACAGTATAAAATAGCAGCATCCATGGATAATAAAACACTATGTAGATCTAAAAACTGTTCACAATTAGCTGCAAGTGTTCACACTGGCTGTAATGGAAGAGTAGCTGGAGGATGTAGTGGTTATGTCTACCTTGCATCAGACGTGGCCTGCAAATCGGGCTCGTTATCTGCACAGGCACCAAGTTGGCAAGCGTGGCCCGGGAAGAAGTGGAGGTGTCTTCTTCATACAACTCTCATACCCCTCCCCTCCCTGGCAGGAACGTGTGGCATCGGTGTCAGGCGTGCCTGGGCGAGCTGCTCGGAGAAGCCTGGGGATCTTGGCTGCCGCAGAGCTTCTGAGGAGTAGATCACCTATACGAACCAAAGGCTGTTTCGTGCTGGTGCACAATACGCAGAAGCGATTTCTCTCTGCTGAATAAAGACTAAATGCCCACTCGAGCGTTTTGTACCTTGCGGGAAGGTACTCCCAGAGCTGCCATGAGGAGGAAGCCCTGTTTCAGTGACTGCAATGAGGCCTCCAGGTTGAGAAGCTTTTTATTCACAGATTTAAAGTCTCATATAATCTCTCTCCCTGCTGCAAGATGACTCTTATCAGGCTCTTTCTGGATGGTGACCTGACCTCTTGGTAACAGTCAGGAAAGCACCTGTCCATAGTTAGTTCCTGTTAGAAATGTGATTTCATAATCAGTCGTCCCTGTGAAGGCTCCTGCTGATGCCACTTTCCTTAGGGCACTGCCATTTCTCCTCTATGCATGAAGTCCATTGCTTTATTGACAATCCAGGCAGGAGCTCTAGATAATCAGTCTTTTGGTTGTGCAGTTTCTGTTCAGACTGCAGTTTTCTTTGAGGAGCACACACTGGTTGCACTTATTGTGTCCTTGAATGGTAGCCCCAAAGCTGAACTCCTCTACTCCTACAGCAAGGCAGAGGGTAATCTTGCAAGTGCAGCTCCCAAACATAAGCAGAACTTACTCTTTAGATCACGTGGGACACCACTTGCCACAACTTACCTAATGGTTAATGAGGAGGCTGGCAGGCTCAGCCAGGCCGTGTGTATAGGAAGGACTAGATCAAGGATTGCAGTACGCCAAGCTGCTTCCAAACCCAGGTCCTGATTAGTTTAGATGTGACTGTATGAAGCTCTAGCAAACATGATGGCTGCTCATGTATTGGCTTGATACCTGCAGCGCTTACCACCGCATGCATGCAGCCATGTGCTCCCTCCTCAGTCCCTTCATCTCCTCAGTGCACCTCTGGCTACTGAAACTAACCCTGAACTCCAAGTCCTCTAAAAATCCTGGCCCCCATCAGGTCCAAATGTTCAAGTGGCAAGCTGCTCTCCTCTAGGCTTCTCCAGTGCAAGGAGTTCTTGCCTTTGGCTTGCAGAGCATGTGGGACATGCTACATTCAGTATGTTTCTGATGATATAAATCTGTATTCTTAACTCTGAAAAATGCTGTTTAATTACTCTATGAGTCATTAATCTTTATTGATTTGGGGTTTGGTTTTACTAAGCTAGGTTATTGGAAGCTGGGGGGGGAGAGGTGAATAGTAGAGAGGATGTAATGCTTCAGTCCTTCGCTGAGCACCCTGTAGTGCTCGAGTATTCCTGAAAGCTATGGCTGCACCAGGGAAGTCTCTAGTGAGCCAAAAAAACTGGCCTTATACTTGAGAGCCCTTCAAAGTTACTAAATTCAATCAAGCCATCTTAGAAATCATTTCCATTCAGCCAAGAAGCAAAGTCTGCCTGAGCTGCCTCTGCAAATCCAGATGTTGTGCAATTCCTCAGTCACTGGTGCGACGGCCCGATTTGTAGAGCTGACAGGCAAAGGTGAGTGCAAGCCAGGAAGAAGAAGGGCTGGATTATAAAGAAAGATAGTCACAAATGCCTGATCTTCTCCACTCTAAGGGTTAGTGCAGGTGAGGTGATGTCTACAGTGAGCCATGTTGGCAGCAGTGATTTTACGATGAGGGAACATTAATACCTTGTAACTCTCCTGCACTGAACTCGCAGAGAAACAGCTCAGGGTAAGCATGCTTCATCCCAGAAGTGTCTCTGCTAACACAGAGCTCCTGCCTGTGGCAACCAGTTGTCATCAACTCTCTGCACAGACCCACAGAATAATGGAAATTGGAAGGGCTCTCTGCAGAGGATCAATTCTGACAAGCTGTTCAAGGCAGGGACCACTTAGAGAAGGCTGCTCAGGGTGGTGAAAGAGGACCTGCTGGGGACATGGAAGGAATTTCCTCGACTCCAGTTGTTACATGAGGCCACAGTTCGTGTAGCTGATCTAGACTGTCAGACTAAGCATGGCAAGACATGACATTCTCAGGAGGAGTGAAGATGCTGGTGGCGTAGCCTCTGATGGGGAGGCAAAGCACATGCTGCACTTCTGAATGCTACAAGCACTGCTGTCCTGCACCCGATCAGCTGTTGCGTGCAAAGTTATGGGACCGAGCAAACAGCAGTAGTGCCGCTGAATGGCCCCACGCAGTCAGTGTGCAAGATTTGCTTCTGTCACCTCTGGATGCAAATGGCACATTAATACTGGTGCTGCTGAAGAACTGGCAGCAGTTGAGGAGTCTTCTCATCACCACTTAATGGGAAAACAAGCGGTCTACGTACCATGATGAATGTGCTTTATGCCTCTGCCTGACCAAACTCCCACTACTGGTACTTCTCCACAGAGACTTTCAAGAGGTTTTGAACTGTCAGTGGCTCAAAAACCTGTAAAAAAAATCTGCCTTCAATGAAGTAGTCTCCCTGTAAGTGGTTTTAAATCTCTCTGGAAGCCTGTCTCCAAAGCTTGAATATTAATGAGTACATGCAAAGACTTCAGATTGACTACAGGTTGATAGGTACATGGAGACCTTTTAGCAGAAAACATCTCCTACAGCAGGGAGACATTAGAGTGAGATACAAAGTTATGTTGCTGTAAATGATGAGAAACCTGAATTCACATATACTAGAGAAGCCTGTATTTGTTCAAAAAGAAAGGGAAGTAAGTGGTTCATTAGCTTTACTTTTTATCACTGCATGTGAACAAGCGTCACCTTCCTATTCACAAGTTTGCCCACTGTTACCACCCCTCCCTTGTGATGTGAACTCTCCCCTTCTCTGGAGAAGACGCTGCCAGCTGCCGTGTGTTTGCACAGCATCTCACAGTGGGGACTAAGCCTCTAGAGGCCAACAAACCAGGACATAGTTCACACAGTGGTACCAGCCTTGCCCAAGGCTAATGACTGAGATGACTGTTGCCTTTGACTGCCCAGAATCAGGTGCTTTGATCCAACTTTCAGCAAATAGTTAAACTTGCTGAAATTCATCTCATTCTAATGCAGACATTTTAAATAGGCCACAAGAACTATGCTCCAGAAATGTCTCTTCACTTGCTAGGAAGGGAATATGACGGTAACTGCTTTCAATGACATGCGTGGGTGGAGTGCTTCAATGCCAAATCCTATCTGTATGAGGATTACTGTACAAGCAGACACAGAGCAGAAGCATCATTCCTAGGCTAGGAAAGCCACCACCTCACCTACTCCTGGATATGTCTAATGTAGCAGTCCACATTTGAGCTTAGTGACCCCGGGTTCCCTTTATACTCAATGGGAAGACATAAGCATGCTCAGGGTGCAGTGTATTTCACCTACTTGAAATACCTGCCTTATGACGAAATGAATGATGCCCCAGAAGAACCTGCTTCTCTTCACTGCCCATCCAATCCTCCTCTGCAGCACTGGCAGGAAACTGCGTTCTGGAGCTGCCTAAGAGCAGACGTGCCTCAGAACATCCCCCTTTGCTCTCTGTGAAGAAGATGACAATGCTGGGAATGTCTAAAAGCACCCCCTAGGCTTCTCTCTGTATTAAGAGGGAGGGAGTTTTCAGCCTAAAAGACAAAGAATAACCTAGGATAAAGGACAGAGATAGATCCTGCACAGAGGGGTGCTTTTCCCTGTCCTTAACTGCTAAGAAAGCAAAGGGATGAGCAACACGAAAAGCACAGAGACATTACTGGAGAAAGGAAGTGATAAACATGGTAAAACCCACATTACCAGCCCCTCAGGACAGGGGCACTGATGACAGAAAGATGAGGAATACTGTTTTCCAAACGGATCTCTCTCAAGCTTGCTAAACAGCAAACAGCATGCTTGCAGTTTCTGTGTTCCATTGTTATGGGGTTTCATTGCTGTATGAGGCTGTAAAGTTTTTCCTATCCCATGGTGACAGAGAGTTCTTCACATTTACGAATTTCCTATGCAACTTGCAGTTACTACTAAAATTAACAATCATTTTTCCTTCTGAGCCTTACAAGTTCTGCAGCCAGCTGGATATGCATTCAAAGGAAGTAAGACTCATAGTTTACTGATTCTTCCGCTCTGTCCATCATTATCCTCCATCACAGGTATTCCACAGCACTCGAAACACATGGAAAGTCTTTCCAGTGAATGGTAATTCCTTTACACACATGATGTAGCTGATGATTTCATTCAGGCATCCTCTTGTAATTACGCAGTAGAACGTGTAGCACCAGACATTGTGTGAGAAGAAAAGAAACAGTCTGTAAAACATTTTTTTTCCCTCCCTCAGGATATTTCTGGTGTGCTCTAAGGAGGAATGAGACTGTAGAAGTTCTCACTCTTTCTAACCCTTAAAGCAAAACAATTTTCAGTGGATTGTTATGCCTGGAAAGAAATAATCCCTTTAGCAAGGTAATGTGGGCCATGAAAATGTAACATGAGTTTCAGCTGCCTCCTCAGAAAAGTCTTCCAAGTGAAGCAAAGGTACAGGACCTGATTACAGGACCACGGACAAGAAGCTTTTAAAAACAGCTCTGCACACAGATTCACTCTTCAGTTGTCCACAGCTTACACCACCACACCATCCTTCGTAGGCGAGGCAAAAGCACTGCCAGTGAGAAAGCCTCTGTCGAAGATGAGAACCCATCCATGGGGATGCAGGCAGTGACTGGCAGGGCAGCCCTCCAACAAACCTGAGCATCGCAGTCAGATCCCAGGGACTGGCCCAGCGCAGGGGGTGGATGCAGCCAACCCCTACGTCCTTCTCAGCACACCCTGTGAGCCTGGGGCTGCCTGTTCCCAGCACAGGGACTCTCCCAGAATGAATGATGAATTACTCAGTTCTTCAACAAACACTTCATTTCCCTTTTCCAAATCACAGTTCAAGTCCCTTTTAGACGTACCCTTGATATCAGCACAGTAGGCTAACTACAGACAGTCCTAACTTTAAAACAAACGACATCAATACTGGATAATGGCTAGGATTCAGTTTACATGCCAGATACATATGCAAGTATGTATGTACTTTGCAAAAAAGCACTGGAAGTTACTTAGGTTTTAAACTTATAGGCATATATTTAAATTGTTGGGTTTTTCCTTCCTTCTTAGGAACTTGCTGCTTTTCAGTGCAGCAGTACCGTACACCGTTGTGTTAACAGCATCAGAGTACTCAGATGTCTCCAGAATGCTCTGATAAGGCTCCAGTGCTGAACGTGTCCCCAGGACTCCCTCCTCCTGCCAAATCCTAGGGGAGACAGGGATGCCTCAGCTCCTCAGAGGATCTGTTGTCTGATCGTGCTTTGCAGTAGGGAGACAGAGTGGAATTGCAGTTCAGTCCTTCAGTTCACTGGATAAAAGTCATCTCTGTGCATAAGTCCTGTGCACCACCTCAGGTCGTCTTTTTAGACCTGAAGTCAGGATGTAAAATGGATAGAAATTGGGTAGAGATCTGACTTTGGTTGCCTGCAGAGGGGTGAATTTCACCTACTAGGAACAGCTACAGCCAGGTTTCTGAATCCGCGTGAGAGTGCTGAGAATTCACACCGATTACTGGCTCGGCTGGGGAATGAAGATGCTCACAGAAAATGTTTGACACTTTTGCAGGAATCTGGCTTATTCTGTACTAGAGAACAGATATGCTATACCTGACTTTATAAACTTACTGTACTGGCATCAGAGTAACTAGAAACCACAAAACGTAGCATGAAAAGAAAAAAAAAGGTAAATGGACTATGTATAGATATATTTACATCTACATACATCTACATATAGAAGCCTCTGTTCACTGGAAATCTTATAAGCCACTGCCTGCAATAGCATCCATCCTAAGGGAATTCTAGAGATGATTCTTAAGAGACCGAGGAGATGGGGTTATGAGGTGAACCCATCTGTGTCAGCACCTTATCCAGCCATTGCAACGGTCCATGCAGGTGGATCTCGATCCAGCAGGGCGTGCTTGTTACATCTTGGCGATGATACTCTGCTCCCCAGCCCTATAAAAACATCAAAGGACCAAAAAGTGAGGTTTTTAAGGAAAATATAGAAAAATAAAAATCACAGCTCCAGTGCCGGCAGTCTAACACAACTGCATCGCCTAAGTTCCCAAGATTGAATGCTTTTCCTAGGGATAATTTTCCAAGAAACTCTGCTCCTTTTTAAGGTCATTGTTACCATAGTTATCAGGGACTCCCTAATACTAAATTAAAAATGCTTAGTCGCACTTCCAGGTGCCAAGAGCAACTTGCACGGAAAGGCCTGTTTCCAAGCCTGGCTACCTGCAAACAGCCTGCAGGGAATGGCCCAGAGACATTCCCAGGCAAGCCTGGCATGGACAAAAAGCAGGCCAGGCCCTGTCATAGCACTTCAGAAGGAACTAAGAATGATCCTGGGCACTGCTTCATTTCTTGGTAGAAGTGCACCCTACCAGTTTGAGACTAGAATCTGTAGGTGTTTATCCGAACCTCTGGAAACTTCCACCATACCCAGCCTACATAGAGATTCCATGTCTTGAACATGTCCTCTTTTCCCACAAGAGTTCCCTGCTGTCTGCTGTGGGAAGTCCTACAGTAATTTCTCCAGCTCTTTAGGGGAGAGAAGATATAAGGAGCATCTGACAGAAGATGGGGACATGGTGCTGTCAGGCAGAGAACTAGAATTCCCTGTGCCTCCTGTGAGCACGCTGTCTGCTTGTGAAGCTGGCAGCCTGTTTTCACAGCAACACCAGACATCCAAGTCACAGCCCAAAGTCTTGCAGCTGACTGGCTGCTTCACTGCTACGGGTGAACTCAGAATTCCACACAGCAACGTGCAAAATGCGGTCCCACTGCAGGATGAGGATCTCGGAGAAGCTGAGCCTTACCTATCGTTACGGTAGGCAGGCAGGTTGATATTCCTGTCATGAAAAAAGGACACGGTGGTGTGTGAGGACTGATGCCTGTCAAAGGTACCCAAATTGTAGAGTACTAAACAACTCGGACAACTGAAGCTGCTAAACTCACTTCTCTAGATGATCAGCTGCAAAACGAGGATCAACATCAAACCCAGGTATCACCGTAAGAGGTCTGGATAAAATCCACTTCTACTTAATGAAGAAAAGGGAAAAGAAAGGAGAAAAGGAAGATATGGACCCCCAAAGGCTACTTTTAAAGAAGCATCACTTTTCTGAGGTGCATGTATAGGCTAGAAACAAATTGGGGCACCCCCAACTAATATTCTGCAAACATCTCCATGACGTGCTGCTCTCTAAACTGTTGCAGCCGGGCTTTGAAGTCTGTGAAGCCTCAAGCACTCAGCTGCAGTGATGATCCAGGGCCAGAAGGACAAATGTCAGAGAAGCTGGTGCACCCCTGCTGTCTGGAGGGACTAGGAGTCTGGAGGAATGTGAAGGACAGGTTGGCAGCACCAGCCGTCTGACGGGAAGGAGCCGGGCAGGAGGCTGCCCACCTCCCACTGCTAGCAGCTCCCGCACACTGATGGTGCTGCTGCCTCCAGGCTGCAGGCTGGAACTCCTGCCCAGGAAAATGCCAGGAGGGCAGCACCCCCTGTGCCTCCCATACATTGCTCTGGGGCTGCAGGAAACTCTTTCATCTCCAAGGCTGAAGTGAACCTGGAGCTCTGGTGATGAGGGAGTAAAGTAAGAACAACTTGCAAAGCTGTGGTGGTGTTCCGTGCAGACGGTGGGAACAGGATACCAGCACCCACACGGGGAGGCCAGAAATGAGTCTTCCAGCACTGGAGAGAGGTCCTGCTGCTCCTGACAGCCCTTCCTGCTCCCAGTGGGCAACAGCTCTCTCCAGCCCAAGCTCCAGCCACATCCCTCAGAGCTCTGAGCTGCCTTACGCATGGCCCAAGTCTGCTGGGTCATCCCTTTAGCCCCTGGAGAAATGTGCTGAGTGAAGGGTTCAGACCTCAGCTTGGAGAAACTCCATCTCCCCACTTTGTGCTTCAGCTGCCTCGTCTGTGAAGGAGGGAAAACAGTCATCCTGCTTCGGTTATCAGCAGCACTCCATGGATGGAAAGTGCTCTCTGGTCTCACTGATGATACACTCCCATTTGCCTGAGGGCAAATCATCCCAGCTGCTCCATGGGCATGCAAACTATCAGAGGGGGCAGGACCTTCACCTGTTCCCTACCTCCAGCAGATCATACAGTCCTGGCAAGATTCTCATGTCTTGGTCCTTACCCATCCCTGACTCCCAGTTGGTAGCTCAAGCACTGGTGGGATAGGAGGCAGAGTCTATATACTTTTGGCTCTGCTTGTCCCGTCTGGCAGCATTTGGACACAAATCAGGGGAGAAACCACAGGACTGCCCTGCATCTGGGGCCTCTTGATGTGTGGCTCTGACAAACAACATATTCCTCTGTGCACTGCACAACCAACAGACGGGGCGTTCCTGTCCCCACACCACACACACTGAGGCTCACACCTTGGAAGAGAAATAGAGAAGACTGGGTACAGGAAAGGGATTTTACAGGCCAGGAAGGAAGGACCTAGATGAAATTTGCATAGCTGTTTTCCAAAGGTTATGGGAAAGGGTTCAAAATAACACCTTGCACTGGTCTTGTGGTGCCCACGGCACCATAGTGGCTGCTATTGTTTCAACAAAGCAAGGTGATAATATGGCAACAGCATTAGTTAGTGCATCAACACCACCATTTCTGCGGCCACGCTGGGCATGGAGGCAGATAACACATCAAACAGACTGCCCGGGAGTTGCTGAGATAATGAAAATATTGTGTAACTGGCTACGCTGCCTTTCCAAACAACATGCCCATTCATGTCTTCCATTAAAAGAACATGCTCTTTGTAGGGTTTCTTGCTTACTTTTTCCCTCTGATGCCTGCGTGTGAACAAGGTGTCAGTTCCTTCCCAAGAACAAAATAACAGCATGGTCATGGGCGGGCAGACTTTGGCTTGGCCTCTTGGGAGAAGTTACGAGACACTCTCAGTTCTCTCAGTTAAGGAGATGGGTCCCTGAGGATGGCTGGAGAGAGTCTAGACCAGAAAGCTGCCTGGGACTTAAGTCATCTGCTTTGCAGAAGACAGGGGAGCTGGGCTCAAGCCTGGAGCAGTTTTCACATCTTAGATGTGAATTCAATCAGCTTGGTTCGGTCATTTGTACAGAAACAAATCTGCAAGACAAAAGGACACACTCGAGCCATTTCTTATGGTACCCAGCAGGACCAGCCGGCTCCTAACGGTGCAACTGCTCCAGCCTGCAGGCTGAGCATCGCTGCCAGCTCTCCCCAGCAGCACTGCAGGAAGACAGGCTCGCACATCTGTGAACAGTGTTTCAACACCATCATTCCCTAGGGTTTAGATGCTAACAAAAGGCACCTAAGTAAATCTCATTCTGATGCGATGGCTGTTCAGAGGATTTAGGAAACCCCCCTGAAGACTGACACATGACGTGCAGAGCAGTTAGACTGCGAAGTTCAGATATGAAAGACATGGAGACTGTCATGGCTTTGATGGCCTCCCATCTCTTCAAATAACAGGGGGAAGGTCAGGTGTTCTTTTGAGTTTGGTATTCTGCTTGCAAGAAGCCCTTCTGCTTGTGTGGCTGGCCAAAATGAATGTCATCAGGAATTAAGACAATCTTTTGCTAGGGATCAGACAGGTGGTGAACAACAACAAGCAAACTCAGCAGGGGCTGAAGGAGAACCCATAGTAATGGTGAGACAGTAAATTAGTCTAGAGAGACAGGGACATTCTTTTCAAATCTATGGCTCTACCAAGCTCTACTGTAAACAAGTAACAATGGAAGCGATAGAAACTGCCTAAGGTATGTGCTACAACATTTACATGTTCCTAAGCCCCTCTGAGTTGAGTTCTTCATGTAATCTCTGCTTCTTTAAAAAAAAAAAAACAAACAACAAAACCAAGAAACAACAACAACAAAAACACAACACCAAAAAAAACCAAACCAAACCAAACCAAAAACCAACCAAACAAAAAAACCCAAACCATAATACTTATTTTTTGGCATCTAAGAAATTTCCAGGTTGACCACAAAAGCTACTGATTTGAAGTACCTAGAAGTTTAAGGCAACACTTCAGCAGTACAAACTGCTATTTACAAGACTGGTATCTAAATCTCCACCTGGGAAGGACCTTTGCACCAAAGTTACCTTTCCAGAAATGCCAAAGAAAACAAAGAACCCTTACTTTAACAAAGCTCATTCGAATAGTACACATCTTGGTCAGCTCGTACACCACCTCAAAACCATGATTCACTGACTGGGCAAGCAGCTGGGCGAAGAGCTGGTTGTTGAAGATCTTGAGGCTGCAGCCACTTGGGATTTTGCAGACCGTGGCTGGGTGGAAACCATGCTGGTAGTTACAGTTGCGGCTCTGGACAAAAATACTGCTGTCGCTGACACATTCCGCGTAAACTTCCCCACCAACGTAGTAAAGATGAACACCTTGCAAAAGAAAAAATAACGCCTCTTACTTCTCCATACTTCACAACACACTTTATACCAGTGATTCTTTAACTGTGTTACTGGTGTGGGCATACAAGCCCAGGATCACTCCAGGTACTCATGTGCCTGTACATTGCCTTGACAAGACAGTGAACTGTGTGCATCACCCCGGATTGGTACAACGGACCTGCCAACGTTAACAGAAAATAGTCATCACCACTATTTCAAGGTACTGGTCTAGAAGGGAGAAGTCTTGGCACATGGTGTTCTCCTCTGTTTCTCTGTGAAGGTTGGTTTACTTCTTTAACCCAAAAGCATAATACTAGATAACGAGACGCATGTAAATCAAAGATAAATCAACAATATGCAAAGCATGGATCAAAACTGTCGAAGAATTGAGAAATGTGTCATACATTACACATCTAAATGTATTTTCATATGCATGCTGACCACGACCCATCTCACTGCTCACCATTTTTTTACTACAGGATCCTATTTCACACCATTCAAACACAGCACGGGGTGTACTTAAAATAGCTTTTCTGTATTTTGCTTTATCCATCACATGAGAACCACTTATTTGCATTTACACAATGTGACTTACCCATCAGATCATGTTCAAAGTGACCTTTAGCAAGAAAATGACTGACTACCTTCTGGGCACTCTGGACTCCTCAGTGCCCAAGAGACTTACCAATACTAGCTCTGAAATTTTTACTGTACCTTGGAGAAATGCAGATGGCAGCATTTCTATCCGTTTAAAGCCCCTAGTTCCCTCAGGATGTCTGCTTGCATGGAAATACACCTACATTTGTGGGAGAATTTATCTTAGCCAAATTCAGTCACCTTAAAGTTCGGGAACTTGTGTAAGCTAATTGTGTAGATGCCTTCTCTAGTTGAAAGATGATGAGAAGCACTGTGACCAGATGATTCACTCTGTCGGCTACAGAGCACAGGCTCACAGCCAGCTTAAACTGATAGAAGTCTGTGCAGATGTTCACAGAGTCTCAGCAAACTGCCTGCAAAATTAGTGATGACTGTGCTTCCATAGTTCACTCGGAATTAGTTTTATTCCTCTTGTTTTTCGTACAAAAAAGGCTGGTTCCATATTCCCAGTCTGTTCATCATTCTGTGGTCAGGACAGCAAGGGGCAGCAGCACTTCCCTGGGACAAAACCAGCCTCTAAATAGAAGTGGGAAAGGCTTAGGGAAAAGCAGGTTGAGTGGGAAAGGAAGCTGGGAAAAATACGCTCTCCCATAGACTCCCAAGGTGACTCAGATGGGAACCTTCAAGTCTGTCTTCAAGCCATCACTTGACTTTTACTTCTATGCACCCACGAGATCTCAAATCAGATGAGTGACAGGGGGTGTGGCTCGGAGCACATGCTAGCATTGCACTGAGAACACTGGGAAGATGACAGCTCCATTGGACCGGTCACCAGTCCAGCCGCACCAGACGTGCTCTATGGGGTCTTGCGCTTGACCTATATCTCCTTTCCCTCCTGTGGAAGATGGCTAAAAGAGAAGGACTGAAAACATGCAGGCCTTAGCTGGCCTTGAAGAAGCCCATGTAACTTTCTGAAATAAACAGAGTGAGAACACAGGGTAGAGAGAGAAGAATAAAGACATAAATGTTCACCACGTTTCAAACCTTCAGGTGTGGCTACTGATTTAGGGTGACCACACTTCTGGGTGCTATGGCGAAAAATTCTAAAGGCTGGATTTTTGGAGTATATTGAGCAACCCAACTTCTGAAAATGTAACACTTTCAAAGGCATTGCCCAGGTTGTGTACGGTAATAATAAAAACACCAAAGTCACTTCTGAAAGAGAGACTATGATTTGATTTTTCCCTGTGGAGTTTCTAAAGGCAATAAATCCAGCAGTAATGAAATGTCAGTGTGCATTTCCATTCTTCTGGTCTTCATCCACCAAAGACGAGCACCCTCGAGGAAGCCAAGCAGCTGAATACATCTTTGTAGAAGACCAAATCAAGGGTCCGTATGTTTTAGTGGCATTTCATTGCTCTCTGCAGAAATCGGGAATTCAGCAGTCTCCAGGCATCCACATCTTTCTGACACTCTGAAGTCCCCTCTTTGTCCTTGAAGTCTGACTGCTGAAACAGGTCCAATTGCTGGTAGATGTTGCATTGTGTTCTGGATTGTTTTCAGCTTTGATGTGGTATTTCCAGGAAACCGTTTCACGCTGATACACTAGATGACAATTCAATCACATACCCTTATCCTACTGAGCTAATCTTGTTTACTTACTCTTTTTTCTCCTCTGTTGACATGTGACAATTGCATCCATTTCAGTAGCTTTCATCTCTCCAGCATGCCTTTGAACTACACACTTTAGGAGTTGCTCTCTGTTCTTCTGCAGGCCTGTACTAGTGCCACTTCTACTCCACTTGAACATGTGGGGTTTTTAGGATTTGCATAAACGGGGCAGAACAGTAAAATTAAGGACCTCTGATATACTGAGCTCCTCTCTGGGCAACTTGCTCCTTTCCCTTGGGCAGATTCCTTCCTAAAAGGACTTTTTATCGATGAAGACAGATCTTCAGATCTGGATGGATTAGGGCCATTAGCATTCACCTCATTTTCTTTATGTTCTGTCTCTTCCTCTTTTGTGGCAGAAAGTCACAGGAGGGAACATCCTCAAATGACAGCTTTGACTGGGATCTTTTGTCATTCTCCTTTTCTGGCCAGGCTCAGCTTTGATCTACACCCCTCTGACAGCTTATGCTGATAGAGAAGCTTTGCTCTGTTTTCTGAGTAAGTTAGAACTAGATATACAACTCATTTCCACCTCTCACAATAAACTACTATGACAAGACACTTGTAGCATCACTGTGCATCTGCAACACCTGAGCCTTCCCTTCCAGAGAAAAATGCAAGAGCCTACTACACCACCTCCTGCACTGGCCCTCAGGTTCACTGTTGTTTGTAAAAACTATGTCACTTTTGTCTCAGCACTTCCTCATGTTCAGTCATTCAACACTAGACTATCAAGAGCCAATTAAAATACTGCTCTAGGCCTGGGAAATGAGGTGAGGTTGACAAGATAATAGGAGTGGAACAATTAGAGTTAATTAGCCCAGTGGGAAATCCATTCCCAGGCAGCTACTGGTGAGAGGCTGGGTTGGCAAGACAGTGAGTCTAGACTGGATATACCAGAACAGGCAAAGCTTCGTGTGCAGAGAAGTGGCTGGCACGGGGCTTCTGACTCAGTCACAACCACCAGTAGGTGCTGGGAGGGTATCAGGCCCCCCACAGCCCTGCTGAGCGGGGACTGAAGCATGTGTGGCTGTGCACGTCCCAGTGTGGTCTCCCCGTATTTGTCCCACGCACACGATCCTGCGTGCACAGTGTATGTACACCAGAAGTGAAGCACGCAAGAAGCGCTGCTGGAGGGAGAATCCAAGACTCAGTTTTACACGTGAAAAGTTGACAAGGCAGGGAATCAGACTGGTGGAGGAGGAAAAAGCTACAAAGGAAACTGTGATAGAGTTCTTCAGCCAAGTAACTCTTTCGTCCATCTCCCTTTGTTATTTGGTGGGAGGAGAAGCAGCCCTGAGGCACCAGAAATTATCCTTTTAGTGGCACCTCAGTAGCAATATTCCCAGTTGACAGAATCTCTAATAAATAAAATGAAAATACATACTTCTGGATTAGAACACCCAACTGCTGTTTCACTGACCTAGTTAATAGCTTTTGCAAGTTGCTCCTCTGCTGACTGTTATCCATTGAGAAAAGAATCAGATGCTTTTCTTCTATTTCAGAAGTAGTCTCAGAGCTTTGGTTTTAAGACAAGCACTATCTGACAAATCAGCTAGGTTTGTTAATACAACGCATAGTTCTTTCAAGCTCTGAAAGTTTCCAAGAAGGCATTTCCTCTTACCTTTTCCTATGTGTCTCCTGGTGTTCTCGATGGTAGAGTTGCGGTTTACGTTTGAGAGCAGTCCCAGGCAGAACCTGTTTTTGTTATTTGAGGGATCTGTAAATCCATCTATAAGGATACTTCGAGAGGAAGCCTGGAAAGTTTCTCCTACCCGGTTGTTGAGTTCATAGTAGGCGACTGAGCACCAGTGTTGGGGTTCCTCATAGCAAACAGGACGAAAGTCTGCAGGAAATCAAATTCATTAGCTGCTCAGTAGTACTTTTTAAACAATCATTCTCTGCTTTCTTTCCTTCCTCCTACTCCTACACCCCTGTCTCTTCATCTGAACAGTCACTTCTGTCACACTTTATCTCAACACCAGCTTCTGTTTCTTCTTAATTTTGTGACCGAAGGCCCAAATATGCAAAGGGCTGGTACACCAGCTTAACTCTAAGCCTCTGAGGACTCCCACTTGTTCTTAAAAGTGGTAACTCCACTGCATTTACATTAAGCACATGCTGCCATTCCTTGCTGAACCAGACCTCAATCTCTACACTGAAAATAATAAGGGACACATCCGCTCTGCACAGCAGCAGGAGCTAAGGATGACAGATGAGCTCAAAGCAAGTCAAAACTGAGCCAAGCCTTCAGCCTAATAGCAAACTCTGAAATTCAGAAGTAATCAATCACTCCCCCTAATTTTTTTTGCATGCTTTGGGGCTTTCTGCCTCCATGTGGGACCATAAGCAGAAATGTCAGCAAGGGAATTTCTTTTGGATCTAGCCCTGCCTGGTTTTTCTAACCCAGAAAGGCTCAAAAATGTGACAGAATCTGAGCCTCATTCGTCCTACAGGAATTAGTAGGAAACCTAAGCCTGCCTGCCCATCATAGGCATGTGAGCCCCCCTGCACCCAGAGCACCTCTGTGCATAACCTCTAATGAACTTCTAACAAATATTCACTAGGGCAGTGATCAGGGATGATAAACTATGGTAAAGAGATTAAAGTATCTTGACAACTTATTTAAAAGTACTGGTGTCTGATAACTAGCTGTTCTCTGGCCGTGTCCCCATATGTAATTAGCACTATCACCCTCATCTTCCCTCTGCTCCAGTTCTGTGATACATACACGTTCCTCACTTTCAAAAGGCTGGCATTATTTTTTTATTGCGTATGTGTGTGCACAGTGTTCAGTCCTTGTGTCATAAAGGACATTTTTTAGGACTACAATATGCTGGATTAAAAGAACAATGGTGATTTTCCCTTTACAGCAGTAGAAAGACAAAGGAAAACCCAGCAGAGGAACTCCATTTCCCCCTGCTGCTCTGCAGCAATGGATTTTGAGTGGTGGAGGCATCACCTGGCACTACTATTCTGGAGGCAGCTAGAGAGATCATGAAGTTGCTTTGAGTGGAGCAAGGAGAATCCTAAGAACCCTTCTACTCTGACCATCCATGCCATCCTCTACTAAAGGATTCTCACACGAGGACAAAGAGTTTGGCCTTCTGTAAAAATCTCTTTGTACTTCACCAGAACATATCCTTTTCTTTTCAGTAATGTAACAAAGATGGCAGTAAGAAAGGTCCCTACCACAAGGCTTTAGAGTACTTAAACCCCAGTACTGAAGGTGATAAAGAAATCTGTTCTGCTATTGATAGTGCTCCTGTGTGTTATATTGCCCCACTATCCTTGATCTGATACCTTTGTCTTTACAGTGCAGATAACAGTGTTTGCTTTCATTAACAGCTACTTGTAACAGTCCATGGATGCAAATAAAGTCTAAACTCTGGAACTTCACACACAAATCACTGAATTCTTAAGTCAGCCTATTCTGCAGCCTTACTGCAGAACTGTCTGAAACCTATTCTTACAGATCACTTAACTCTCTTCTTCAAATACCAATTTTTTTTTGCCTAACAGTTTTTCTTTGAGGAATAGTACAAACGGTTATTTACTTTCAGCTTCTCCATCGGCAGATTTACCTCCGCTGGGCAAAGACAGCACTAGCTGACCTTCAGCTATCGCATCCATCGGTCGCCCATTGTGGGTTCCTGGAGGTTCTCTTGCATGGTAAGGTGGGGGTGGAGTTTCCACTATTAGAAAGAAGAAAGAAAAAAAAAGAATGAAAAGATTTACTGATCAGTATGTTGGTAAATTCTCCACAGCTTGTCTTGGTGGACACTTTTTCAACACTGTTCAGCTATGGAAGGGCTGCAAACAGAGCACAAACCTGAACCTGACCTCCCTCCAGTGTCCAGATTAAGAACAATACAGATTCAGGGAGGATGGGAAGGAAGGGTTGTCATGCTGGACATGCTGCACTTGAAAGAGAATCACAACAGTGCCTCAAAGCTACAGTCTAGCTCTCTGTTGACACCAGCTGTTACCCAAAGAAAGTAACACAGTTTGATCCTTCAGTTCCAAATTTTTCTTGCAAATTTACAACTTGAAGATGATTTAAGAGAAGCATCTAACTTTAGTTGATCCTCTGGGAGAAAGCTCTCTTTCTTCACAAGCCATAAAGAAGTCTATGAAAAGCCTTTACACTCTAAAATCAAAACTCCCGACAGAGTTGTCCTTTTCACCTCCATCCTACAAGGTAAGGCTGGCCCTCTTCTGGTTTGTTCAGTCTCCCATCAAAGAGCAATAGATATGATGAGTAAATACGGAGAAAACACTATCAACTCACAACCTGCCCAGCTCCTGATTTGTTTCATTTGTGGCACAGTAAGCCAGAAAACAGATGATGACTCTAAAGTGGGGATTCTCAAGAAAGAGGGGAGCCTTTATAAAGTCAAAGGAACTTCATCTTCATATTAGAAAATGTCAATGTTCACTACTTCAGCACTAAAGGTGTGTAGTTTTATTCCTTTGAACAAAACCTCAGTGAGTTTATGTGTAAATTATAGCAGTATACAAGTTTGCAGGACTAAGGGTCCCTTTAAGCCCAGGGTTTAACTTGGTTCCAGGTTGAAATTTGTGCGCAGGGTCTGCTGGCTGGCCCTCCTAACAGAGCAACCTCATCCACAGTGGATGAATGCAGACTGGACAGACACTGAATCTTCACATAAGTACTGCACAAGAATATTACTCTGTTTAAGCACCATTCAGGACTTAAGAATTTAATATGGCATTTCTAACATATAGATGACATAACTCTCCCGAAGAAAATCAACAAGCTAGAACAGTAAAAGCAAAACAAGAGAAAATGGAAGAGCATACAAGTCCAAAAGGAATAGAATGTGGTTATGCAGGTAATTTTATGTCTAAGCTAGTCACCATAAGCTCTCCTTATATCCACTAAAGAAAAACAGGCACGTGCAGACACAGTGCTTCTCAGCTCCTTTAGGACGTATCCCTTCGGATGTGATAAGCCTTGTTCTAGGAGTGCCTGTTTTTCTCCACTGATTACAGAGAGTGTATAGACACAGGCATGAGATGCAGAGATTTGCATTGCTGACATCTGTATCTGGTCACACCAATCTCACTCAAAGTTCTTAACGTAATTCCAGTTTGCTTCTGTACCTGATTGTTACGCAGGCAAATTGTGCTTATCAGCGTGACATGTGCTGCGAGGTACGGCTCAGGTTGAGCCACTTCCATTTTTAAGCAGCTTTGCAAGGTCCTGGGTTCAGTTAAATGCACAAGTCAGAGTTATTACATAGTTGGAATGGGCCTGATTTACCTGTCAGGACCAGCTCTGCTGAATACAGCTTGATTACACAGAGATGAAAAAAATATATGGGAGAAGACAAACAAGTCCTGTTACTTGCTGAAATGTTTCAGTGTTGCTAAATATGATTTAATCTGAACTATAGATCTAGAGAAGAAATGAGTGAAGGTCCATTCAGCGAATGGAGAGGAAGGAAACACAGCACACTATGTTGAAAGTGTCCAGCTTAAAAGGAAATTCAAATACAACACATACCTTGTAAAAACAAACACCTTTCTTGAACTTAAAATCAAAACAGGCATATCATTAAGGACACAAATTTAAATGCTTTGTAGGTGAGACATTAAAACATTAAGCTACAAGATTCTGACCTGAATTCATCTTTGTGAAAAAGCTGAGACGATTGAAACTGTTGGAGAAGTAGAACAAAGTGCAGAAGTGAATCTGAACCATGTTTTGATATTAAAACTAGCTCTCGGGTTTGTTGCATGAAACCGTCTTGGTGTATTTAACAGCAAAGGTATAGCTAAATTCCCAGGTAATTAGAGCAGTACTTTAGTAAGGAGTTCACAATGCAAACAATCTGAGTGACATAACCCTGCCGACTCAGAAGAGGGGAGCTGATGAGACACGTTCCAAAGTCATTGGAATTTGCCTGGTGGCTTCGCCAAATGTTGGGCCAAATTTTTAAACACCTTAATTTCCTGAAGTTTATACAGTCAGTGGATTCACCATCCATTAAATAATGTTTCTGTGTACCAATTTCCACATTTTATTCTGTCTCTCTTGATGGGAGTTTGTAAAAGTCCCTACCCTGACCATCTCTATTAGAGGTGCCTAACTTAGATGTGGCAATGCTCTCTTTTGTGGATTGTATCAGAAGCTTGGATGGGCAACTTCAGGCAGAAGGTGGCCTGGCAGACCTGCTCCTCTCCTCAACTTTCTCCTTACAGTAACCATAAAGTCTCATCCAGGCTCTTCTATGCGTGCGAAGACTACAACACATAGTGCCTCGAGTACCTGTTCAAAAGACTGGGAGACAGAACTAAGAGACAGTCACAAGAAATCATGTTCCAAATCCATCCTGTCCAACAGTTCAAACTGTATCTCCAGCCTGGAGGGAACACCCAGACTCGGCACCTGACCCCAGGCCCTGTCGAGAATCTCGACTGCCCCAGTTGGGCTATCTGAAAGTTCATTCTTACCCGTCAGCTGATAGGGACTTCCTGGCCCAGAAGAGCTTCCTGGTGAGTTGGGGTAGCTGATGCTGTTAGGTGACTGGGAGAACATGTGGCTGGGTGATGATGGGAAAGGGGTGCATGGAGGATGCTGGAAAGAATCAGGATAGGTGGCGTTGTGCGGCATCAGTGGCTCGCTGTGCAGAGACGTGTTTCGAAACTTGGCGAGGAGGCTGAGATGAGGGTTAAACTCACTGTGTCTTGGAACGAGTACAGGAGGTAGGACTTAAAATAAAGACAAGAACAGAAAAGAAATGGTTAAGCCCACACTTTTGAAAGTGTATCTCTTTCTACATAAAAAAGAGGCACACTCCATGCTGCCCAAATTTTGCCATCTACATACAAGTCATTGAAGGGCAACAGATCTGTCCAAAAGCAAGCGCTGAAAGCTGAGTCTTGGACCTTTTTATTTTTTTTTCCGGGTTTGCAGCCAGTTGCAGCAATTCCACATGCAAAATATGGACTCATTCCTGACTTGAGCATGGTACTGTAAAATCCACAGGCATGGCGTGTGCACACAGACCTCTTACGAAAATGCAAGTGGCACTTTTCTCCCTCCCAGAACTGCCTATTCCTTCCTTCCTGAAAGACAGAACATGTCAGGAGCTTGCTAAATATTATCACCAGCATTTGCCAAAACCACAGACAAGATTAATAACAATTAACAGTGTTCTGCAATACACTGCATATTTTACTACCAGTGTTTTACAGATGGACAAAAGGAAGCACAGACCTGAAGCCAGACACCAGATTTAAAAGGTTTTCTGGTACTTGAAAATTCTGCCAGCCAGACAGTGGGATCTTTAAAAGGAAATGTAAATGGCAATTCAAATATTGCCACAATATTAATTTAGCTATTGCAATATAGTTAGGAAAGATCTAGCATGAGGAGGCAAATGTCAATGGTTGGTAGTTAAGACATGAAAAATGCACAGTTGGAAAACTGAAATCCATATTTGTCCATGTAACAATTAGTCTGCTAGAAGGTACCACGTCTTTTCACAAACTCTCACTTGCACCTTACACTGTCAGTGCTGTTCACAGCATTGCTGCATCAGGAAAACAAAGCTGACACAAACTCTTCTGACATCAGGATTCTAACATCAGGAGCAAGGGCAGAATTGAGTTGCAGAACTGATAGCAGAAAGGGAGTTAAAACTTTAGAAAAACTGTCCAGTGGGCTGCATCTTCAGAGGCTTGGCTGCCAGCACAAAGCAGCTCCCTAAACAGTTCTGGGAGTTCAACTTGGGGCTTTAACGAAGTCCCCTGTAGACCAGGGGTGGAGAACAGCACCTGCAGTGGCTGATTCATGTACCCCAAGATCTATGAGCTACTAGCTCACATAGTGCCTGATTCTCTGAGTTACTGAGGCCTTAAACAGAGGTAGGGAGATCAAATCCCCACTTGCTGTTGTGTAGAAGCCACCAGAGAAGATAAGAAGGCAGTTTGAGTCACCGTGACAAGGATGAATTGTCCCAACACCAGGAACAATTCATCAGGCTTGTACTGATTGTCCAGAGTTCCTCCAGCCTAAAACACAGCAGAGCGCAATCTTTCAGTCTATCCTTACTAGCTTCTGGAAACAAATGGCAATGTGCACTCTTGGTTATAAATGCTGACAGGAATATCTGGTTTGAACGTGTTTTAACATATTGTTTGGGCCCAAAAGCTCTGCCTAGGTAAGGCCAATTCTTTTTAGGTAGGTTAGCTACCACCTTTTAATTATGGTGAACTCTCATTTATTGAGCCTAATGAAAGAGTGGTGTAATTGCTATAAAGCAAATAATACATAGATAATGCAAAACATGTGCCTGAGAAGAGGCTGCAGGAATACCCTCCTCGGAATGGACCCTCAGCGCTCACTGATTGCTCAGAGAGCTGGGACAGCTTCAGCACGAGGAGGACCAGCGCGTGGTATGAACGGCAGGTTTACAGCTGCTTGCTTCATGTCGCACTGTGCTGCAGCTGGGGCAGGATGAAACCACGCTTCTGCCCACCCCCTGCCATATACCACTTGGGAATCTGCCAGTCACTCATGACCTGGAAAGCTGAGTCCTAAAAACATACAAAAGATTGGTCTGTTGACAGGTCGTTCACTGCCGAAGTGACATTCTTACCTGCCTAGAAGCACAGCTACTGGGATATCTCTTAAAAGACCCTTCTCTGGCCCAGTGCATTTCTAATTAGCTTCTGGCCAGCACAAGGTTGGTGCTCTGGAAACTTTTTCCTTCTGCCTCTGATATGCTCCTACCGGTGGGTTTAAGATTTTGTTGCCACCCTTTTAAGTCCTTTGGCAGAGAAAGGTATTTCTGCTTCTTTACCATTTTGGATTTCCTAGACTCTCCAGGTAGGACTCCTACAGGCAATGAAGGTATTCACATCTGAGATGTATTTCACAGTCCCCCACGGATCTCTTCATAGTCAGCAGAGAGAAACAGCCTCTTTTACTGCTCGGTTCATCTGCTCTATACTGGACAAGACCAGTATCACCACTGCAGATGTGGATTTTGGTGAGCTGGATCCCTCCCATCCCATGCTCCTGTGAGCAGCTCCAGGCTGCGAGCTACCACTGCTGCCAGAGGTTTCCTCTGCTGCTCCAGGAATCTGTATGATGCTTGCCAGGTCTGCTGCTGATCAGCCAGCTCTGACCAGCAGTCTTAAAAAGCAGGGAACTAGAGATCCCTTTGTACCCCAATGAGGTGCTTGGCAAGGGACAGCTGTGCCACAGCTGTGCCATGCAGCACTGGGAGGTTGACATGTCACTGTGGGTACCACTGCTAAGGAAGCTGTGAGAACTCAGCACAAATTCTTCTCTAAATGAAAGCTGAGAATCTGGATGTGTGAACAGCACTTGCCAGGGAAAGCCTTTGACTTGCCCTGAGTGAGTCAGCAAGAGGAATTTTCAAGCCTTGAACTCCTCCCAGCTCTGACCAGGGTACTCTTAATTTCTGCTCTGCTGTAAAGTTTCTGCCGCCTCGCTCAATCTTTCCACTGACTGCTCCGTGGCTGCCTAGAGGGCTAAAGCCTCTGTGGTGCGGACAAATTCAGATATTTTCTTGTTTGCGGTTAAGAATTCCCCAGAGGACCTTGTTCTCCTTGTTCTTTTGGCAACAGATGTCACTCCCCAGGGCTCAACTGCTCTGAAGGAGTGTGACCAGAGGCACAAAAGTGAGTAACACTGAGTGCACTGGGACCTGTGTCCTCATAATTTACCCCTGTTGTCCTCACCCAGTGGGGTCCTTTTCTTCTACCTGCTGTTCTCCACTGAGAGCAAGGGGTGGATCTTTCTTCTATGCATGTCCAAATGTTGATGATCTTTGTTCAACTTAAGACAAATATGGTCATGTCCTGAGCTCTGCAGCTGCCTTTCCCACACGAGGCTTTCCCCTTTATTCGCAACAGTTCTTGCTGGAAACCGGGCTGTGCCCAGAGCCTGTGACTTCAGGTGCTAGCAAGCAAACTGTCTGCCTCACAGTTTTAATTCCAGGTACAACACCCACTCTGAGATTTCTCACACATCAGCCCATCTTCACACTCTCCTGCTTTTGGACACCGACCCCCAGGGGAGACTTATTTGTATCCTATGCCATGGCAATTCATAAACACCAAATGCACAACTATCAGTGAGATTAGCAGGTGGTCTTCCAAGACGGAGGCCACCACATCTTAGTTATACTCAGGCTGGATGAGTGTGATCAGTTAGTCAAAGTCAAAAGTTCACTTAAGCTCTCCTGCTGCATACATCAATGGTGTACACTAGAATTTGTGATACCTGCACATGAATGATCTCATATTAAAATAGATTACGTCTGTAGGCAGCTTCTCCTTGATCATAATTTAGACTTCTGACCAGCTCTTTGAGGCAAACCAGTGAAGGGGGAAGCAGAGCCTAACCACCATACCTATCTCCTTTAGGTCAGGTGGCCTAGCCCTTCTCTGGAGCGGGATCTTACACAAAGAGAGGAAATATTTCCTGTTCCTGTTTTTCCTAAATGGCACCTGAGAAGAAATCTGCTGGGGACACTGGTAGCAGCAATGAAAGATATGCAATATTGGTCAGCATAGACTACAATGTGGCTAGGCAGCCTGAGGATACAGCAAAGGCAAGGAAATCTCTGAATCTCAGACCAGAGATTAAAGCTGCTAAAGCAGTAGAGGTCTGGGGATCTGCCAGGCCATTAAAGAAAGGGTAAAGCCCTCCCGTCTTTGACACAACTCATTCAATCTGAGTAGTAAGTTAATGGATCTGGTCACAGAGTGGTTGACTCAGCAAGAGAGACTGCAGTAATGGAAAGTGAGCCCCAAAAGGATTGATACTTGTATGAAAATCATATTGGCTTGTGGATTATAAAAAAATGCACTGCTGACTAATTTCATTCTTTAGCTCCAGAGGATGAGACTCCGAATCTCACATATGCCTAAAATCACCAACAAGCACAATGCAGATGATTTCCTGTAATTAATACAGGACTGTTGTTTAACAGAGTGGCACCTACATCAATTGCTCCCAGAATTACAGAATGCCAGAGGTTGGAAGGGACCTCTGAAGATCGAGTCCAACCCCCCTGCCAGAGCAGGACAAAACAAGAGCAGATCACGCAGAAATCCCAGCCTTTTCTGTGGTGATCTCACTGCTACCGCTTTCTCCTGAAGCTCATTTCTCCTCTTGCCCCACCAGCACCTCCTTTCAGCACTGCCTTCTAACTGCCTCTGGCCCAGAGCTGCATTGCTGCCTCTTGCTGTGATGTAAGTTCTCTCTCCTGTTGGTGCCCCAGCAGACCTTAGTAAGTTGTACTCCCTGTTGCACGTCATCTTTAGCAAGAAGATAAAGATGCGAGCTTCAGCTTCTGACCTGTCCCTTCTAAGCTGTCCCCTTAAGAAAAGCAGTCGGGGGAAATGCAAGAGCCCAAGAACAATTCCTGGGTGCTGTGGAGAACTGGCACAGCACAGCTTGCATCCTGTGTCCTCTTTTGCCTCCAAAACAAGGTGATCAACTTCTGAAGCGCCCAGAGTCCCTCCCGTGGGCTAACCCCTGCACCCTGACANGTTGCACGTCATCTTTAGCAAGAAGATAAAGATGCGAGCTTCAGCTTCTGACCTGTCCCTGCTAAGCTGTCCCCTTAAGAAAAGCAGTCGGGGGAAATGCAAGAGCCCAAGAACAATTCCTGGGTGCTGTGGAGAACTGGCACAGCACAGCTTGCATCCTTACACCTGTGTCCTCTTTTGCCTCCAAAACAAGGTGATCAACTTCTGAAGCGCCCAGAGTCCCTCCCGTGGGCTAACCCCTGCACCCTGACACCCGCCAGTCCCTGTGAGTCTGGAGGGCTCCAAGCTGTGCCCAGAGTACACTTCTGATTCAGCACTACTCAGACTTGCACCTTGCCCTCCCCATTTACTAGTAGAGATGTAGCCAGTCTGCTGCACAGACAAACGATGGAAACATGTTCACGGCTGAAACCTTCCCAAGTTTCGGGGTCTGAACAACAAGCACTGGCAGCCATTCAGCAGCTGCTGGATTAGCCCAGCACTAGTGTTTCTGTCTGAGGTTGAGGACAGCACAGCGCAGTGCTGTCAGCTACTGTGCTGAGGAGACTCTATTAACTACCTTGGAGTTACACCAGAAGAAATGAGAAGACACTAGAGACTGTGGCCTCCAAAGAGGAAGTTACACAAAATGGGGTATTTTATGAGCATCTTTTCTTAGGTTCTTGAAGAGCTTATTTTATCAAGGCAGATTTACTTTTTCCACTGCTTACTGCTGACAACAAGCACTGCTTACTGCAGCTGTAATATTTTAGTTGTGACAGTGTTTACAGCAGTGCAGATACAACTCCAGTGGAGGGACTATCAGCAAAGGGAGCAGCCCTCACCATTTAACAAATGTCTTTCCCTTATTTCGGCTGTGTGAAAAGAAACATCCCACAGTTCACTTATCTGATCCTAATGTCACCTCAGAGTAAAGTTCATGCCAGACAGAGAGTAATCACAGAATAATAAGTATACACTTACCAACCGTATCCATTAGTAAATTAAATTACTGTGATTTTTGGCAGTAAGGGAGAGCTAGATTAGACATAAGGAATCATTTTGAACTGTAAAGGATAGTAAAGCAATAGATTCACTTGCCTGAGGAGATTCTGGAGCCTCTATCACACAGGATTTTGAGAGCTCATTAGAAAAAGATCTGTCAGGAATGCACCTAGTAATTTGTTTTGGTTTGGGAGTAGGGGCAGAGGAGAACAGGGTGACTGCTCAAGATCTCTGCCAGCCCTGCTTTCTAAGATCCCTACAGAAGTCAGCACAGAACACTATAATTTTTTTATCAGCTGTTTCACTGACACAAAGCCCAAATAAAAGACCCTTCAGTGTGATCGTAAGATTTCAGTGCTGACCAAGTCCAGTCTGAAGTGGATCATCAAGGGGAAAGGTTTTATGGGAATCTAGGGAATTTATTTCATATAAACCATCCATTTAAGTAAGTAAACCCCACTGAAGGCAGGCCACTGGGCATTTTAGGAAGAATGAACTGCCCTAGTTTCATATCCCCAGCAAAATAAGCCATCTTACTGCCATTCCAACCTTTAAAAGAGGGAGCCAGTGATCCATCCCTCCTGTGGATTAATGAGTCGGCTCTTGGTTTTCAGACAATGGGACTTAAATCTGTCCAGGGTGGTAAGTCTAGGATGGTGCCTAGACTTCATGCAGATGGACACCAGTTTGCATGGGAGGGTTCAGACAGCAGCCAGCACCCACAGCCATGGGCAGGGAGATCACAGTGAGCTCCCCAGACAAGATCCCAGTGCCCTTGGAGGTCTGATGGGACACAGACCCTACAAAGTCTGAGGTGCTCTTTACTCCCTTCTCACTCCTGCCTGCTGGAGCTGCGATACCACAGGGCAGGGAAAGACCCAGGGTCCTGCCATCAAATGGAGCCTGCCTTTTCAGATTTCAGAGCGCAACTCGGTAGGATAGACCAAGCCTAAACCTGTCAGCGCAAGAGAGAAAGGTATTTTGTGAATCATTTGCAGATGACATAATTACCTGGGGTTTCCACCCGACGGTAATGGTAGGGGTTAATGCACACTTCTTTCTGTTTGGAGCCAAATGGGAACTCGCAACATTCCAGTGGTTTCAGCTCGTGGTGAGATTGTAAATCAGGCCAGCGCCACACTCTGCAGTATATGACGTGGGGAAGCCCCTTGCGGTGAGACACCTGTAGCCGCCCATCCAAGGAACGTGGGATGGTGACACATTTACTGGGCTGACCTGGGCAGCTCAGAGCCCTTTCCAGTTCTTCCATGGCACCTTTTTTCTTCTTTAACTTCTTCACCAAGGAATCAACAGCTTTTTCTGCCCACTTTTCCTCCTCATCTCCTTGTTTCCAGCCCAGCAGCCTTTTCACTGCAGGGCTGGTGAAGGAGAACAAGGAGCTGATAGGGGTGCTGGAGTGCATAAGAAGCAGAGATAACACACGAGTGACAGCGGAAGCACAAACTGCTCTCCTGCCTTGCAAGGTCTGCACGGAGTTTCCACGGTACTGAGAGCGATGCTTCCTTCAAGAAAGGTTCTTCTCCACAGATGTTTTTGCAGCCTTAGGCACTGGTTACAAGTAGTCCAACAGGGTGGGTCTCAGAACTTTCCAAACATCAAGAAGCTGCCGATGAAGCCTGGAATAACAACATAATGCATAGTTAGGCTTCACACACTCCTTTCATTGTTCCTTCAATAAAATCTTTTGAAAGATCATCATTCAAAATGTGTATCTAATTTTCAATGGTTTTCTGTTTGGTTTTTGATGTTTATTTTGGGTCCAAGCCTCTCCTCCCCTCTACACACATTTTGGAGTTGGACCTCAGAAAGCATCAAGTGTCCAGTCATTTCAATTTGCAAATTATTTCAGGGTTGTGGTTTTATTTTCTATTGAAGAAAATGTACTTTTTTTTTTTTTTTTTTATGCTACAAACTTGAAAGTGTAATATCAAATTTTATGAAGTAATGCATAGAATATTCTTCTGGTTTCATCTCCCTCTCTGCCCCTCAAATCTCACTCTGTTGCTGAGAGTTGTACAATATTAACTGCAAAATTAATTTAAAACTCAACCAACTATTTAATTTACTGCCTTTGAAAGATCTATCGGTATTCTCCAAGTCTATTAAGATTTTTCTCACATGCAAGGGAAAACCCTGTTTGCTTAGCTTAGCCAGTCTTAGTTTGCATTCTCCAACAATTCAGTTTTTCAGATATGGTTTGTGCTGGATGGATCCCGAGTTATTTCTGCTAGGATTTGCTATATCTGAAGTCCAAGAGAAAGAGTTTAGGTCTTGAGGGTTTTTATTTTTCTCCTTTTTTTTTTTTAATGTAACTGGAGCCAGTCTAATTTTAGCTGAAAATGACGTATTTCCACTGACTGGAACTCTGAGGAAAAACGTCCTTGTATGTCAAGCTATTTACTGCTTTAAACACACTTCATGGACCCTCTGTGCATACCAAGTCCAAAGGTCTGAACTATACAGAGGGCACTTAAAGCAGGAGGTGTGGACAGCTTCTAAACGGACGCCTGCGGAGAAGCAGCTCCATGACTGCCCTACTTCACACTTGTGGGAGGACTTGGGTCTGCTTGCCCCCCACCAGCAGAGGTCTGGACATAGTCCTCTGCACTGCTAATATGCAGCCACGAGGAGAGAAGAGATAGTGCCCTGTGCTGGCAGCAGCAGAGCTTCACAAACCCTGTCACTCTGCACTTTTCTAAATGCACGGCTCTTTTAAGAGTTCAAAGGGCACCTGGGGACACTGAGTGAAGGCAGACGTAGGCAAACTGAGACAGGAGGCTGGCTACTCAGCACAGTCTGATACCCTCAGCATCACAGAGCTCTGGAGCACGCTGCAAGGTAGAGCACACATAGCCCAGAGCACTGGAGTCTCTTGGACAACGTGCAATGAACGTTTGCTGAGGATCGGTGAGCGCCTAGAGCTGTTTTCCTCCTAGACCTTCTGGTTTGTTCTCACGCCCATTCCTCTGCCCCCCTGCATTACTCTGTAAGACATAAAGCACCCTGAGAAATTCAGATAAATGCAAACACAAGGCCAGGCTGGATGGGGCTTTGAGCAACCTGGTCTAGTGGAAGGTGTCCCACAGCTAGGGGCTTGGACTAGAAGATCTTTAAAATCCTTTTCAACCCAAACCATTCTATGTTTCTATGATGTACAACAAGGACCTTTTTCCCTTCTTCCACAAGAGCACCAATGATGATGGCAGGAAACCCCAGCAGCAGCTGCTATTCCATCAAGAGTCATATTCAAGCACTGGTGTACAGGAGGCTGCACGTGAATATGGGCAGAGGGACTAGAAAACTGGAAGGAAGAGCAGGCACACCTTGCTTCAGGCACCCACTGCAGCACTGAGCTCTGGCTTACGCAGTTTCTCTGGGTATGCCCAGTTGTCCTTAACTGTCAAGAAAGGCTCTTGACAAGAGCACAGCAGAAATCCTCTCACTCACACCACTCGGCAGGCAATGCTCCATTCCACAGAACTGCCCAAACTTGTCCCACCATGCAAAAAGAAACTTCAGGTTTCAGATTTTTTTTTTCCCCAGTCTGCAAGTAAAAGTCCAATGACCTGGAGCATTTAACTGGATAGCTACTAATGCCTCTTAGTCAAAACTGAAGTCTATTCCAGACACTCAGAGGGTACATGTGAGAATGAAGTAAGTTCAGAATGATTTATCACAGGAAAAAACCCTCGAGCTGCTTGTAAAACATAACATGGATAAAATTCAGGCAGGCAGCCCCCAGGCTCTGGGGGAACAGGCTCAGCCTGCAGAGCCCAGCAGCAGCCCAGTGCAGGCATCCTGTGCAGTGGAGGTGTCTGCTCCTTGCTGCCCTGGTGAGAACCTGGGGAGGATCCATCACCACACTGCTGTCATTGCTGCGTGGCACCAAACCCCATCCTCACAAGAGGAAATGAAACAGTGCTGGGATCTCTGTAGATCGGCCCTGAAAGCAGCAACAGGAAGCAAGGAGAGATGAAAGCCCACGGGACCAGTAGTGGTATAAAACTCTCTGCTCCAGGCTGAGAGGGAAAACAGCTCACACTTCTTATCTGAGGGGGTCTCCCAGGCATTAGCGTGTGTAAACAACTGCTCCTGATAAGTTAATGCAACATTACAATCATCAGATATAAAAACATACATGTTCACGTAAAAGTATTGTCCCGAGATTTTCTTTTCCCTTTTGACCAAGGTTTTAAATAAACACATTAATCTCGTTCAGTCAAATTAAATAACTCAACAGTGACATCAGTATGAGTCTGAGCACTATTGTTGCTAGCGGGAGAGTCGCCAAGACTATGTGTATAAAAGCAAAAGCCGTGCTTCGCAGCCCATGTGATGTAGGCTCAGATAAGTACATTGCGCAACTTCCCACCAGTTTCTTCCAAAAATCTTTTCTTTTTCCCCCAAATTCAACTGACATAGAAAATATAAATGGTATTAAAGAAACTAAACAGCTTTCAAATCGTATTTTTATCAGAACATCCTAGTTCAATGTTATTAAATTACATAATACCGCATACTGCTCGGCAGACTAAGCCCTGTGTGGCTAGGCTTAGATACCCCATTATGAAACACCCAGGCAGCCTCTGTGCTCCAGGACTGTGATGATAGAGATGTCAACTCACAATTTAATTTTAACAGTCTTTCAGGACAGCAGTTGCTTAAGCTGTATATGCCTTTTGTAACCTCAACTCGCCTGCCCGACTGGAAACTTCCAACTCTGAAAGATTTCAAAGCAGCACTTGATGTGTTTTCTCTGCTGCTGATCCATTGTGTTTCTCGATGCTCCGTGCTTTAGCGTGGCGAGAGTGGGGGAGGGGGATGTTAGAGTTTTGATCCATGTTCCCACCACACCTATCAAGTCCTGATGCATACCATGATGGAAGTTCTGGTCTGGTCACCTCCATCTCCCTCAGTGGCAGTATGATGTGCTTATGAGTCAGGCATCATTCAGGGTACATCCCTAATGGGATTCCCACCTCTGGGAAGGCTTTATCTGTCAAATAGGTGACTGAGCAATGCCAAACACAGCCAATCTTCCATGCTGCTAATCTTTATTCCATCGGCAGCGGATCACGGTCTGAAGCTCACTTTAGGGAAGAGGCAGAAGATGTATGGCACACGAGCACGGACCCACCCTTTCACTTCTGTGCTGTGCAGAAGGTAGGACTGGCAATGCTTCAGCCCAGTTCACTGGCTCCATTCTCCCTAAACACAGGGTGTCTACCTTATCTATGGCTACACTGGTGCTGAGGGATACTTATGGGCACAGAAACTTCATTATCTATAGCATAAATTATTACCACAATATCCAGAATGGCTTTGGTCCGTGCCAGCAGCACTCTGCCAAATAACCCTTGTGCATAGTTCAAGAGTTAGCAGGGACCAGGGGTCACTCCTAATCAGTCTGCATAGAGCCATCCAGTTCTGGAGGGTGAGACAGCCATTCCATCACAGTAAGCTCACCATCCTTGTGGGCCTCGAGGCCAAGAACAGTACTAGGAATGTTTAATGTATTAGTATGGAAGCAGACTTTGAGTAGAATTTACTTGGCAACACAGACATGTCCAAATTGTTGACACTCATATCTAACCTACTCACCCTCAAGTCCCTAAACACTTACTTGAGAAAAACGTGTGTACATGGCATGGACCTAAAAGTAAAAATCCAGGAAAAAAAAAAAGGCAAAATCAGGCAGTGCATACAGCTAATGCTGGGTGAGATGAGTCTCATGTCAAGTGTGAATGACTGCTAGGCCAAGAACTAGCAACATGGACACAAAATAGAAGGGACTAGGATACTTTTTCCTACTCTTAAACTCACTTTTCACCCTCCAGTATAGAATTAGACTGTAGGTCCTCAGGTCAACAAGAGAAATATGTTCCTCCAGGAACTTCCCTGCAGTAACTCCCACAGTGCTACTAAATAGCTTGACACACCAAGAGCAGAGAAGAGCAAATGAAACACCATCACTGTGGGCTTACTGTTTCCTAACCAGAGCCACATCCTGCTGAAGGCAGTAAGTGGGGTTCCAGAGCTCATGGAAATTAAACGTGCTCTCCTCTGTCTTGCATGGCAGCAGATTGACACCTGCGCTATGGAAGGACTGGGGGAAATGTAGATTTCATTCAATGTAGAAAGGACACACTGTGTCAGGGAAGATTCATGTCACCTCTCAGCAGAACAGCTGTGCAGGCCACCATGCTGAAGAAGTTCCCTCTAATTCAATTACTGTGGGCACAGCGGTGGAATTGTACCGGTTCTTGTTACATTTCACTCCAAGATCTGTGCAGAACTCAAAACCAGAAAACCACATGGATGCTAATGCCAACAGGTTAAAACACAACTGTGTAAAAGCACCATCTCCAGCCTCCCTCAAAAAGCGTGTGTGCAAGCGCAGGTGTACGCACACGTCTGCATGCATCTGGTGTTGGAATAAAGCTCCGAGATGCTGCCTCCACCCACAGCACTTGCCTTGGCTAGCTGAGACGGGAGAGGAGTGGCCATCAGTACTGCAAACTGACATCACCAGTCTGGGTGGCACTGCAACAGCTAAGTAAGGCCACAGAGGGAGAGTTCTCAGCGGATCGTCTAGACATAAGCTGTGCGGTTCTTGGGAGATGCACGCAGCTGGAAGATGGAGTAGTGAGACAATTATAGCTGGGAGTCTGCTGCTTGGTGACTAAGTGACAACAGAATTGGAAGGGAGAAAATTATTTCAGTCAAACAATGTAAAGGGGAATGCTGTAAACATGCACTTGGATGGTTATTTTTATCTAGCACTGATTCAGTTACTTCTACCTACTATGAAAGAGAGAAGCCTGTGAGTTTTCTCAGTGTAATCAAGTCTTGATTTGATTTCAAACGTGCCCGGCTGGCAGCAGCCAGCGTGCAACCAGGGCTGGCAAAGAACTGCCTGGGTCACATCATCACAGATACTCACTATGGGGATCTTCCACATCTTAGCAGGGGAAAGGGTTCTTTAAACAAACAAACAAATAAATAAATAAAAAAATGAAAATACGTTTACAAATACTCGTCCCTCAAATGAGCAGGAAACCTCACGACACCCAGCAGAGCAAAGCAGGGCAGGAGAGGTTTCACCCGTGCATTTCCTTCTGAAGAGCAGTGTGGAAGTGCACGTCTGAGCTGCACAGCCACTGCTGCTGCTCCAGTAACTGCCTCATGACTCACCAGCAGTGGCTCACATGTTGCTCCTGATGCATGTAAATCACTTGAAAAGGCTCATGTTCTATTTGTGGTACTCACAACATCAGATGGGATCCCCTGGGGCTTCTGATGCTTAGGGCCCACCAGACAAGGGTGCTGTTATGAACCGATCTGAAGCCACTGTCTTTAGCAGCCAACAAAATAGAGTCTGAATGAATTATTAATTATGATGTTACCGAGTTCTTCCTCAACCACAGAACCTGACACCTTGGGTTTTAATTAAATGGGATGTAAAGAAGATTGGTTTTGCTATTTTTTTTTTAATTAAGAAACTAAATTTCTTCCTGGTTTGACCCTGAGCTACTCCAACTGAGAACAGCTGCAATGATAGGAGGTAAAGTAGTTAAGACTCCAATTTATCCATGTTTCACACAGCCCTGGCAACATCTCACTGCTCATTCCTATAAGCCTAAATGAGTAATGCAAACTTCTGAAACNTAAATGAAAATACGTTTACAAATACTCGTCCCTCAAATGAGCAGGAAACCTCACGACACCCAGCAGAGCAAAGCAGGGCAGGAGAGGTTTCACCCGTGCATTTCCTTCTGAAGAGCAGTGTGGAAGTGCACATCTGACCTCAACAGCCACTGCTGCTGCTGCTGCTGCTCCAGTAACTGCCTCATGACTCACCAGCAGTGGCTCACATGTTGCTCCTGATGCATGTAAATCACTTGAAAAGGCTCATGTTCTATTTGTGGTACTCACAACATCAGCTGGGATCCCCTGGGGCTTCTGATGCTTAGGGCCCACCAGACAAGGGTGCTGTTATGAACCGATCTGAAGCCACTGTCTTTAGTAGCCAACAAAATAGAGTCTGAATGAATTATTAATTATGATGTTACCGAGTTCTTCCTCAACCACAGAACCTGACACCTTGGGTTTTAATTAAATGGGATGTAAAGAAGATTGGTTTTGCTATTTTTTTTTTAATTAAGAAACTAAATTTCTTCCTGGTTTGACCCTGAGCTACTCCAACTGAGAACAGCTGCAATGATAGGAGGTAAAGTAGTTAAGACTCCAATTTATCCATGTTTCACACAGCCCTGGCAACATCTCACTGCTCATTCCTATAAGCCTAAATGAGTAATGCAAACTTCTGAAACTCATTTTCTTGGTTTTTTTTTTCCAAGTTTGTTCAAAAAGCTCTTCTATGTTGAACTTGGTGTGAAGCCATCAATATCAGAGAGCAAATCTTTCAGTGCTTCATGCTTCTCTGGCCACTCACCCACACTGTGGAGTCTTCACTGAATTCACTGCCTCCCACAATAAGCAAGGACAACATTCGATGCCACTGCTTAAAAATCTGTGACAACCAAATAATTTCTCTTACTATCTCTCACTTTTGGATGTGTTTAAGAGGTTTAAATTCCATCCCAGAAGAAAATTAAGTGCGCAGCTCACTTTTGTTATGGCCATGATGCCTGACTAGGAAGGGATGTACCAATTCCGGTGTTGGGACCGTTCTGGGAAAGCACATCAACAGATGCTCCAACAAAGCTTCATTAGTGTGACTGAAGAGGGGGAGGACAGAGGGGCATGGAGATGGTAACTGCGTCAGTGTGCAAAAGGCTGTTGCAAGCAGGACAAGGGAAATCTGTCTTTCACATCCACTTGAAGAAATGGGGAGCATGACCAGGACAGCTATGTGTTGGCGTAGTGACCACTGCTGCTAGTCTGGGAGTGCAGATTACACAGCCTTCTTCAAGAATAACTGTGCTGCCCTTGAGGAGGAAGAAAGGGCTGGGAAAAACCTTTGAGATGAGCCCTTCTGACCCTACATCCCCTACAGTGATGAAGCCAAAGAGTTCCTCTCTTCAGGTGCAGCACCAGTCTACCACAGCTACACTGGTGTTAGCCCCTGGGCTACTTATATTCTGATGCTCAGGGTAAATCCAAACCAAAGGGCTGAATGTTCTCGCTGACTTCGGTCTTTGAAAATCTCCCACAACATTTGAAGGCACCCCACAAAATTACCACAACCAATGTCTGTGCAAAAATACAAAACCAGACCAATTATCACTATGATCTCTCTTTGACCGTGCTTCCTTCCTCGGTATTAATTTTTAAAGGAAACCAGCCACCGATGTTTATACGGAGTGAACTGCACTGTGTTCCCTGGCTGGGCCACACCAAAGCTTCTCAGATGCAATCCCACAGGGACACATCCTCTTCTCTGACCCACACCCTGCTCCCCGCAGGCAGGAAGAAGACCCATTCACCCAGTCCCTGCCTTATCCCTTCCTGTAGCTGCCTTGCTCAAGCTCACACCAGCAGCTCTGAGGAAGAGCCTCTCAGCTGTCTTCCTCCCCCAGAGCCAGAACCTAAGGAGCGCCCGTGCCATGGGGGAGCTCTGAGGACATATCTGTGGGACAAGACAGGAGAGAGTAGGATGTGATATGGAGGTGCATCAACCTGCCCTGGAGAGCCAAAATGTCTTCTCATGGCCCTGGTTATCACCATTTTATAGTAAATCCTACATTCCTCACATACCCACCATTCCCAGAGAAACTGCAGCAGAATCCATCGGTGTTTCTAAAAATGGAACAGTTGGAAATATGCAAAAATAGAATTCCTGCTTTTAAAATAAACGCTGAGTCGTCTCTAATTGAAAGAATGCAGCAAAGTGCCTCCAGAACAAACACTTCACAAAGGAAGAAGGGGACTAGAAAAGAATTTCAGCTTCACTGCTGGCCTGCAGTTTATATCCACACTAATCGGATCCTGTAATCCTCATTATCAATCACTGGCATTCTTGGAGTCATTCCTAAATACTCATTTTAGGAAAAGATTTGTTTAGAGTTGGACATTAAGAAGGATACATCTAAAGAACAATTACTTCACCAAGGATAGCAGAATCATAGAATGGTTTGGGCNTCTGGACCTGCTCCATCAGGTCCATGTCCTTCCTGTGCTGAGGGCTCCAGAACTGGACACAGCACTCCAGGTGAGGTCTGACCAGAGCAAAGTGACATAATCACCCTTAATCTGCTGGCCACGTTTCTTTTGATACAGCCCAGGATGCGATCACTGCACTCAAGTCTGATGGAAATGTATCATGAGAGTTTAGTGTCAAACTGTTAGAAAGGAACGCATTTTTGGAGCTCTGGTTTTACACTTAAATGCACACATGGGAAAAGTTTAAAGCAAATGTTCTGCTTGTGTTGTATGGTAGCACATCTCATCTCCCTAACAGGAGACCTGAGGGACAGCTGGGTGAGGTTCAGCACAGTGCCAGGTATTTTCATTTCCTGGGGAATACAGAGAAGTGATGGGAAGTTGGCTCCCACTGGCAGATCTGCAAGGTCTGATCCTGGATTGGCATCTGTTTCTCCCCCCACAAGGACTGCATCTCATGCTTTTGAGATCTGCTGCCTAGTTATGAAGGGTATCTAGTGCCGCAGAGTTGGAGATAATCTGTGACAGCAGGAGTTGGCTGGGGAGTCTCTGGCCTCTAAGCACCCCACATTGACAGGACACACACAGACACCTCCTAGCTGTAGCCTGGCCCTGACTAACACCCAAGGTCCCAGAGAGAGAGAGACTTGGCAGGTCTGCCAGGTTTGCCCTATCTGAAGGGCTACTTACTCAGTCACAGTGTTAACACAGCAGACATCTTTTGCAGAAGATTTAGCATCACACAGCTCAGCAAGTGAAATACAGATCAATAGATCATCAATAAAATACTCTAAAGCACGAACTGCCAGAAGTGCTGCCTGTCTGACTGACAGCAGACCCAGAGAGGGAGCAGTAGGACTGCCAGTCACCTTTCCTTCCTCACAGGTGGGAAAGCCTGGCCCAGTGCATATGGGGAGATAGGTTTCATGCACAAAAGGCTTTCCATATACATCATGTTAGCAGTTTTCCATGGAATTACATTAGCATTTCATTGTGTTGAAACTATATCACATTCAAACGTGTTTTCCTAAAAGGCTTTCATTGTGCATCACTGTGGGAAATTGCTAATGCAGTGAGATTGACATATAGATTCTCCTGAATGAACATCCGCAGGAATCTGTGCTAATTGAGCCCTCAGTGGCTGGTGAAACCCTGCAGGGAAGGGTGGAGCATCCACAGGGCCTACATCTGGGAGAACTGTGAAACCGAAGAGTATGGAAGGCAGGTAAGCACTAACATTAGCGCGTTTTATTCACATAAAGATCTGATTCAGTGGCAGGGATTGACTTGGACAAGGTAACAAAGTTCCCAAGCAACAGCACCAAGGCATTTTCCATCAGAAATACTTGGATATGCTTGGACTTTCTACAGAAGTTATTTCACAACAATAGGACTAAGAACAAAAGGAGCAAGAACATATCTATCTAGTTCCCTCCTGTTGGGGGCAAAGGAGGAGACTGATGGCCGTTCCCAGTAACTTCAGCTGAAGATGTGGGTACTCAGTTTCTCTGTAAACCAGAACGCTTGCTTACGAGATGAAACAAGCTTCATATGCCTACATTTGAGCCTGGGAGTATAAAACCAGGGCTGGATTCTCTTTAGCATGTAAGATGACATGCCATGCTAACAACCAGCTTCAGAAAATGCTGAGCTAAAGGCAGAAATGGAGCCCCGAGTCATTAGAAGAAAATACCTCTCTTCTGCAAAGCCACCCACTTAGTCTGAGAAGCAGCACATCTCTCCAAGGATGTTTCTCCCCTTCCTCTCCCTTCCCACGCTGCCCCTCCAGCCCAAGAGTCCCCAGCAGGTTACTACCAAGAAGCCTTGTTCCAGGTATTAGTCCTGTAGGACATGCAGCAGGGAAGGCATGGAAGCCACAGGCTCCTGCCTCGCACAGGAATTCATTTTGGTTTCTCTACTCTAGATGTCCCTGTGGAAGCCTCATGCCCTGCATGAAGTAATTCAAGATCTGTTGATGAGAGAGAGATAAATTATCTGCCTCATATGTGCTGCAGGGTAAGAAACTACATGTTGGCAACTGGGCCAGAGTAATCTGACAGAGACAAGTAGGTGTGGATACGCCAGGCCAGCAAGTAACCATAAAGGAGTCTTGAAAAGCCACATGAATTTCTCGTGCCTCCAGACAGTTCTGCATCTACTGGGCTGCATGTGGGATCACATCCTGCCACTGGCCTCTGGGTAACTGGTTTTCCCTCAGGTATCTCGATTTCTGCATCTGTCATACAGATAACCTGATGGGGACAGCTTTGTAAAGCACTATGAACTCTCCTCTGAGGAATGCTGCAGGGGGACACTTGGAAAAAGAAAAAAAAAAGGGATTTTTTGTTAAGGATACACATGGCAAAACCCCCCCACACACAAAAAAAAGATGCAGTATTGTTGAAATGTATCGACCTCAGCAGCAGGGTTACTTGTGCTACAAAGAATTCTTCATTACATGGAGCTTTGCTATTAGCAGACAGCACCTTCTGGGAAGGGTACCACCACTGCCAGCTCTCTGCTTGCATGGCTGCGTGACCGAGGACACCACCAGACCAAGCAAACAGAGTAACTGTTATCAAGAAACGGCCAATCTGGCTCCTATTGTAGCCAGGCAATGAGGGTGAAAGGAAGCCTGAAGTAGAACAAACTGTAATGACCCAAGGGTCTGTAAATTCTTTTTTTTCCCCTCCTCATTTCTCTCTTTCAGTGGACTGAGAGTTTGAGGCCAACAGTTCTGAGGAACTTTGGAAGTGGGGAACATTTTGAAAGCCTAAACAAAGACCAGGCATAAAGAGAAACTCCAGAAGAGGAGCCTGCATGGAGACATTTCAAAACGAGGAGAAAAATGAGCAGGATTTTGACAGGGGTCATGCTGACTGGCAGTAGAACGTAGGTGGAAAAAAAGAGCTTGTTGGGAAATGGGAGGTTGCAGTATCAAGCTGGAAGGTTGCCACAGTGTAGACTAATGCTTTGGCAGCTGCAAACAAAAGGAAAGAGGAATATAAGAAGCAGCACGAAGAAAAAGTGTCAAGAGATAGCTGTGAGTACCGAGATCTGTGAGGAAGCAGGAAAGATGATTCTGAGTTTGGCAGTGGGGAGGATTAGTGGTACTACTGACATGGAAAAAGAGTGGGAAGGAAACAAATTCTGGAGGGAAGGATGTGGGAAAGATAAGACATTTCTCCTCCCACTCAGAAACACACCTTGATCTTAATGCTGTCTCAGAAAAACAGAGATAGATTGTCAGCCGATTTTCTTCTTCTGTTTTATGTAGGGGTGACTGCATGCACTGGGAAATCTACTCCACTCCAGGTCCACTTCCACCACATCCTTGCTGTGCCCTTGTCCAAAGGAGCTGAACTTCAAAGCAAACTGCTCAATGTCACCTCAGACACTGCAGAAGTTCTTGCAGAAAACTACAAGTGGACCTGTGGAACAATCTGTCTAAAAATCCCAGGTACCTGCGTAAAACTTGGGCAATTAATGTTCCACCTGCTTTGATTTACACACGTACATGTATTAGTCAGGATCTCAGTCTGGGCTCTGATCCCACAGTCTATTAGATCCACTCATCTGCAAAAGCACAGCAAGGTTTTCAGCTGCTGTAATAAATACACAGGGCCCTAGGCTCTTTAATTCACCTCTTCATCTGTAAAATTCCCACAGTATTAACCATTCAGACACAGGCAAAATAGAAGATGGGAAATCACTTGGGGTATTTTTGAAAAAATAATTTTATTATGCTGTATTTAGATTCTAATGCTTCCTTAAAACAAACGTTCTCAAAGCCAGTAACAGGACGATGAGGATGCTCTCAAATTGTCACTGTTATTACTATCTTTTGTTGCTCATGTACAGCAACACAAACGATTCTTCATACCTGCCTGCAGCAGGAAAACAGGCAGTCTACCAGGACAACCTTTCCTATATATGTTTTTGCTGTGCTGTTTGTTTTCAGTTGAAATATTTATTATTTTTTTTAATTTTATTTTCTTCCTCATCCCTATAAATATTATTTGTAAGGGGTGTGTTGCACCATGAATGGAATTTCTGTACACTTCCAATTCTTGCAGCAGACAAAACACCCGGAGCGTATAATTTTTTTTCACTTCTGTCTCCCTTTATTCTGTTAAGTTTCTTTGAAATTAGGTGCCTAGTACTGCTGAGGGTGGAATTTCTGCTAGCCAGTATCAGCACCGGTGATAAACTCTAGCTAGTATTTTGGTTAGAGGTCACTTGTAATTAGCAGTCATTGTCCTTTGAATTTAACAATGGAAAAATAAAACTTCATAGAGACAGATAAGCCTAGCCATCAGAATGACAGCACTTTAGCATTCAGGAGAGGATAACATGACACACTATCTCCTGGGCCAGTAACAGCACAGAGCTAAGAATTCAAATGCAAGATGCAGAAAATCTGTACAAGAATAAGAGGAAAGAAAGGAGGATTAAGTGTCCAAATGTTATGTGATACCTTACACTGACACTTCTGCTCTCCTGGTTTTGTGAGTCTTGTACCTTGCCTTGTACACCCTGAAGACAACATGGGGCACTAGCACCAGGTTCTGCAAAAGCAGCTTCCAAACCTGAGGTGCTGCCAAGATCCTCCACGCATCCCCACTTTCTGCAGGTATTTGGCACATGAGTGCATGCCTCTTGGCCTTGGGAACTGCGTTAACAGAGCAGTAACTCCCAACTTCACAAAGTCATGGACTTGACAGCTTTGCGCATGTAATGTATGTAAATAAAAGCTTTTATCTCCAACTTGTATCAATTTACAAGTCTTGATTATCATGAGGATTCATGATAAAATACACTTAAGCCTTATTCCAGTCATTTTTGCTGAATTACTGTGAGAGTTAACACAAGGGAAAAAAGAAAATGTTTTTAACTCCATCACAGAGGGCAGACGAGAATGGGAACTACTACCAAACTCAGTAAATATAACACAACATATCCTTGATACAACTCACTTTAAATATATTTTAAGGCACGTTTATTTTAGCTACTACATTAAATTAACTCAGTCTTAAAAAAAAAAAAAAGAAGAAAAAGAAAACAAAAACAACAAACCAAAACCATCCCCAGCCTCTGCTTTAAAATCTTAACAGGAAGCAAACACCAGCGAGCCAGACACTGGCACTTATCAAATCTGAAAGAAGGGAGTTGTCTAGCTGGATTAAAACGGATGAGGTTTGTCTGAGTGATGACATTTGTCCTACCATTGCTGAGGGGAAGAATTTTACAGGGCTTTCTTCAGCTTATACCCCTAAAGGTGAGAAGGTCACTCCTACCACACAAATACATCCAGATACAAAGACGCACATTTCCACACCTCAGAAACCCAACGCACTGAAACATGCGTTATCTACAGCGTCCTTCCCAACCCACCATAAACTTGGAACACACTCCGAAGCTGTGCACATCATTTCCCACTTCTGCCAAGGGAGAGATCTCATTCACTAAGAAGCTGACCATTCTGGGCTTAATTTGTTGGTTTTTTTTTCCCCACTGATTTATAAAAGTAATTAACAGTGCACATGTGTGTGCATGTGTGCGTCCCTCTGTGTGCGTGTCATTTATTCTTATTCCCACGAATGCCTCTTTTAAAGCAGACCTGGCTAGCATCAAATAATTTCACCCGTAAAATCAAAGTAGAAAAACACAGAGGCACTGTACAACATCCGAACTGCTCCAAACGAGTTGGACTTTGAGTTCCCTGCCCAAGCATGGAGATAAAATTACAATAATTCATAATTTGCCATATCGAGGGCTATTGTTGTTTGGAAATGTTGGTTACTTCCTAACGAGTAACGTTTTAACTTCAGAGACATCAAACCAGTTCCCATTGGTAGCTGAAACACAACCCCAATTCCCATCAATTCTTCTCCCTTCGGCTTGGGAGCGTGTCCAGCAGCGGGATTTCTTCAACCGAAAATAACCTCTGAAAGGAAAAGTATTTCCAAACGTGTCATGTGGGGTTTTGCTGAGCTTTTGTTCGTTAGTTGTTTGGGTTTTTTTTTTTTTATCTCCTCCTTAAACGAGAAGGAAAGAAATCCTAACAGCGGGAAGACTTGTCAGCGTTTAGCCATCCATAAAAACGTTTTTTNAAGCAGCTTCCAAACCTGAGGTGCTGCCAAGATCCTCCACGCATCCCCACTTTCTGCAGGTATTTGGCACATGAGTGCATGCCTCTTGGCCTTGGGAACTGCGTTAACAGAGCAGTAACTCCCAACTTCACAAAGTCATGGACTTGACAGCTTTGCGCATGTAATGTATGTAAATAAAAGCTTTTATCTCCAACTTGTATCAATTTACAAGTCTTGATTATCATGAGGATTCATGATAAAATTCACTTAAGCCTTATTCCAGTCATTTTTGCTGAATTACTGTGAGAGTTAACACAAGGGAAAAAAGAAAATGTTTTTAACTCCATCACAGAGGGCAGACGAGAATGGGAACTACTACCAAACTCAGTAAATATAACACAACATATCCTTGATACAACTCACTTTAAATATATTTTAAGGCACGTTTATTTTAGCTACTACATTAAATTAACTCAGTCTTAAAAAAAAAAAAAAGAAGAAAAAGAAAACAAAAACAACAAACCAAAACCATCCCCAGCCTCTGCTTTAAAATCTTAACAGGAAGCAAACACCAGCGAGCCAGACACTGGCACTTATCAAATCTGAAAGAAGGGAGTTGTCTGGCTGGATTAAAACGGATGAGGTTTGTCTGAGTGATGACATTTGTCCTACCATTGCTGAGGGGAAGAATTTTACAGGGCTTTCTTCAGCTTATACCCCTAAAGGTGAGAAGGTCACTCCTACCACACAAATACATCCAGATACAAAGACGCACATTTCCACACCTCAGAAACCCAACGCACTGAAACATGCGTTATCTACAGCGTCCTTCCCAACCCACCATAAACTTGGAACACACTCCGAAGCTGTGCACATCATTTCCCACTTCTGCCAAGGGAGAGATCTCATTCACTAAGAAGCTGACCATTCTGGGCTTAATTTGTTGGTTTTTTTTTCCCCACTGATTTATAAAAGTAATTAACAGTGCACATGTGTGTGCATTTGTGCGTCCCTCTGTGTGCGTGTCATTTATTCTTATTCCCACGAATGCCTCTTTTAAAGCAGACCTGGCTAGCATCAAATAATTTCACCCGTAAAATCAAAGTAGAAAAACACAGAGGCACTGTACAACATCCGAACTGCTCCAAACGAGTTGGACTTTGAGTTCCCTGCCCAAGCATGGAGATAAAATTACAATAATTCATAATTTGCCATATCGAGGGCTATTGTTGTTTGGAAATGTTGGTTACTTCCTAACGAGTAACGTTTTAACTTCAGAGACATCAAACCAGTTCCCATTGGTAGCTGAAACACAACCCCAATTCCCATCAATTCTTCTCCCTTCGGCTTGGGAGCGTGTCCAGCAGCGGGATTTCTTCAACCGAAAATAACCTCTGAAAGGAAAAGTATTTCCAAACGTGTCATGTGGGGTTTTGCTGAGCTTTTGTTCGTTAGTTGTTTGGGTTTTTTTTTTTTTATCTCCTCCTTAAACGAGAAGGAAAGAAATCCTAACAGCGGGAAGACTTGTCAGCGTTTAGCCATCCATAAAAACGTTTTTTCCCTCTCGCTCCTCCTTTCTCTTGCAGTCCTGGCGTCGGTTTGTCTCATCTCGCTGCTGCCCCAGCCCCCGCCCGCACAGCGCCCCAGCGCAGCGG
>VWZY01002103.1:0-17094 GCA_013399075.1 Chloroceryle aenea | reverse complement strand
CCGTCTCCACATACTCGCCCCCGGCCCAGCGTCCCGCGCTGGCAGGGCAGCTGCCTCAGGCAGGCACGGCCATTTCTCCCCACAACGGCTCCCCCCTGGGAACACCGCGACCCTTTGGGCCAGAGCCNCTGGGGTCGGTGAGGCCACACCGGGGCAGAACCGCAGCTCGGTGCCTCCACAGCCGTCCCTTCGCTTGCCACCCTTCCCACAAGCGTCCGAGCACCCAAGGATAGCTGTGTGGGACACTGGGCAACTTTACCTCTGCCCTGCACCCCTTTGGGTGATGCTGACCCAGCTTTTGGACGTGGCACAAGCTCCAGCTGGCAGGAGGAACGGGGAAGATGCCCCCCTTGGGTGGCTGGACAACAGCAGAGGGGTCTGGGGGCCAGGCTGCACCTTCCTACACCAGGCTATGCAAAGGCCAGTGGCTCTTCCATGCACGCCTTTGGCTTTTCTGCCTGGGCACTGCACCAGGGCTGTCATCTGCGTAGTGTGTCCAACAGAAACCCCCTTTGCACCGTTTTTGCTCTGGTGGTGGGGGCTGTGGCAGCCAGCCACTGGTCTCCCACTGATTGCACAGTCAGCATCTTGAATTTTCTGTCCTGAAAACCTTCCCAGCGATGTGGTGAGCCAGGCTCATAGGACCTCATTTAGCTTTTAACTGCAATTAAAAAAAAAAACAAAAACAAAAACAAGTCTTTTAGAAATCGGATTGGTAATACCTGCACAGGAATATTGAATGGTCCCATCAGTTCATGGGACTGGCCAGCAAGCAGCAAACTGCAGCTGTTACTGGTGAGCAGGTGCGTTTTCTGCTCTAGGTATTTACCTATCAAACCATCATACTACTTACGATTAACCATTTCTAGCTACACAGTGTATTGCACTAGCTGTAATAAGGAGGGGCTGAAAGAGAAATGTCAGGGAAGTCAAGTGGCTTCAAGGACACGAGGAATAAAAAGTTCTTGAGAAACGGGGGCTCTAGGCAATGCTAGCAATAAGCACTGGCTGAACCTGACCCTGGCTGCATTGAGGGGTTCCAGTGAAATTGCACTGAGCCTTTTGAGACCAATCGATAAATGTGATTAAAGATACCATCCTGCTGACATTTTTGCCAAAAGTTTTTACATTGTAAAACATGATAGAAAAGCTAATGTTGTTTGAGTAGACATCAGAAAGCCACAATGGAATTATAGCTCCACAGTGCAAATTTATCAAGGCATGTGTGCATGAGGGTTGTGGTGGAACAGAGATAGAACATAGCGCCCCAAATACCTGTTTCCCTCTTTGGCCAGAAACATCTTGAAATGCCAGCAGCTTCCCCCACTGCTGTCTCGCTTCTACAGGAGACTTCTCAACAGTTGAGTGTTAGAAGAGATGCTGTTATTTATAAATCCCTGTAAACATTCATAAAGTGCCAATCCCACATTCTAACTCAGCGTGGCTTGAGATTTTGTATCCATAATGCTGCTTATTTTTAACTTACGCACTTAAGACACTACACTGCAAATGCCATAGACGTGGACAGCTAGGGTGGCTCGACTGAGGTGTTGTGTGTAACTTAATGAGGCCAGGTTCTTGATAGTGGATCTGAAGGCTCTCATGCCCAAGCTCTGCTGAGCCTCACTTCATCTCTTTCACATGTTGAAACCTCCAGGTTTCTCATGCTCCTGCTTACGGTGGCTGCTGCCAGCAAAAAGGTGGTGGGACAAGGTGGGTCCGTAGTCTCACCTCCCTGGTGCACAGCTGGCTGGGTTATCTCCAGCCCATTTTTGCATGGTGAATTGAAATGCTGATTCTGCTGCTGGAGGGATGCCAGCCAGTGGGGGATAGCAGCAGAGCCCCTGCCTAGAATCATCAGCCAATTCCTAGGTGTTTACTTTGATAGTAGCTTTAAGTTAAATAGGCATAAACTATTTGTGGAACAGCTGAACGGCATCCATCCTTGTGTGGTGCCAGCTTTACCTGCACCATTTTGAAAACATCTCACTCAAAGAGATCACATGAGTGTATATATTACCAGAGTTTGATAGCCTACAGCTTATACAGCAGGGAACATTTCTTTTGTAAGGAGTTGCATTTCAGTTCATGTGGCACATGCATGTGGCTCTTTTCTTAAAATGGCTGAATATATGCTGATGTTACCCGTGATCTGCTAGACCTGTTGGACTCTGTATCTTCTCAGGAGCAGGGCTCATATATCCCACCTCTTCTTCCCCCTCTCTCCACACACACACTTTCAGACTCATCCCTGAGTCCAAATCCTCTTCCATGTGGCTTTCAAAGCTTGTGTCCTCATTCTAAGGCTCCACTCTCTCCTCCTCCTGCAGGTGCAACTTGTCATTTGCCACTCCTCTGCACTGCCTGGGCTCTGTTTATTCCATTGCTCATTTGCCATTACTCATCTCAGGTGCTTCATTTTCCATCCTGCCCCTTCTAAGTGCAAACACCCTCCCTTAGATTGCACATGGTATAACTTTCCTTCTCAAACCCCATTCCATAAAACATGGACCAAGCTTCTCTACTCAAAACCCAAAACCTGATCTGAGACTATTCTCCTTTGTTTTCGGTCTGTATTTTTTCTTTTTATGCTGGATAGCTCTGTGAAGAAAACCATCAATAAAAGGATATGTAGGAAGTAGTAAGTACTGGATGAAGCTGTAAAAGGGAAGGAAAGCTTCTGATTTCTTTTAGCACTGAAACTGTGTAGAACACATAGAATAACATGAATTTTCCACTTGGAGGGAACTGCAAGTTCCTAAAGAGCTGTAAATATATCGACTCTGTATGTACTGCTCCAGGGCTCCAGTGAAGTACTGGCACTGTCCACTGAACAAGAAATAGCTGTTAGAAGAGCACTGTTATGTGCTACATGATGGAGATACCTCAAACGGCTCCATGTGTGCTGGCACGGGCACCAGAAGACTTCTAACCATAGGATCACAGATTTACTGTGCGAGTTACATTTTCCTCATGGGCTTTCTTTAGGCAAAGGCATAGCAGGCACTTGCCTCTGGCAGCAGATTCTTGGGAACAGCAACATAGCTGTGGTTCTGCTGCCTGCTTTGCCTCTGCCAGAGCCCTGTCAAGAGAGGGCTGTTCCTGTATTGCAGGGTGGAGTCAGACATGCAGGGCAGTGTTGCTGAAATGGAGAAGTTGGCTATTCAAGTGGCAGCAGTCACCATCTTGCTCCTTCAGTGGGCACATGAACAACAAGCCCAAACCCTGCCCGGATGCCTAGCTCCACACCATTTGCTCCCCTTCTCAGGATGGGAGTGGGCCTGCCCCAATCCCTCACTCCTGGGTTTGGCTAAGTTTGACTTTGCTGGTGCTGCCTGGAAGCTTAGAAATTGCTCAACTTACCCTGCTTCTTCTTCACATGTAGTTTGGGTATCTCAGGATCCTAATTAAGGTCTGAACAGTTCAGACACAACTGTATCAGGTTTAACAATGAACACTTGAGCCATTGGAGAATCTTCTGTCCCACATCTTTTGCAGCACAAGCAGGATAAAACATTTGCTCCGTACAAACATGTTTCATGCTACTCACATCAACTTCCCACATGTTTGTGGCTTAAGATTCTAATTCTCAGAAGAAAAGCAGGTGGAAAAAGCAGCTGCGGTCTTGTGCAACATGTTGGTGAATGAAGCATTGGAGAGACTGTGCTGGGCAGCTGGGCTCTCTGCTCTCTCACAGCAAACTCACCAGAATTGCTTATCTCACTGCTCTTTGCTTCAGACTCTGCAAGTGAAGCTATAAATTCAGAGAGGCAGAAGAAGGAGGTGGGCAGGCAGGTTTGGAGATGAATGCCTAAAGGGAAAGAAGGCAAAAAGGGAACCAGCAGCAGAGTGGACACTAATAAGGAGCGCCTGAGAAAAATGTAAAGCAATAGTTTAGAGATACCAGGAGACACAGAGGTGACCAGTCTTGAGTGGCTTTGTGTCCCACCACCGGAATGTGGATTCTGTCCCTTTTGGGTCAGATGACCAATAAGATCTAAATGTTATCATTTAGCTTCATGGCACTTTTCATCCAGAAATGAAAGAGGTGCCAAGAAGTGAACGAGTATGCTGTCATACAGACAACTGAGCATAAAACATTCATGGTAACTTCCAATTGCCAACAAAACAAACCCCAGAAAATAGCCAGGTTACTACAATTTTCAGAATTGGAAAGGAATAATTTTCTACCCAGCGCCAGAACCAAGCTATAGATTTTTGTTATTGTGTGTAAGTACCTGCTGAAGCAGCTTCACAAGAATGAAGTCATATCATTTGTGATTAAACATTTTTGGGACAAATTCTGCTCTGAGCTACAAGAGCATAAATTTTAAGTAATTCCATTGAAATTTGTCATCATCTTACTATACCAAAACTCCATAGACTCCCTTGGCTTTTTCCTTTTCTTTGATCTACCATACAAAGACTTGACTTTAATCCAACAAAGTTTTTAAGGCATCGAGATCCAGCTACCTGTCTTGTTATTTGTGCTGATATTGTTCTCTGCTGCAGTGAATAAGGCTCAGATGCTCAGAGCATTAAGACTGTTGGGATATCATCTTATTCCAAGAGATGTGGATTGACCCCAGGCTATCTAAGATCATTTTCAAGTACAAGATCTTCCAGCTGACAGAGTCCATTTCTTCCTCAAAACCAAGAAACCATGTGGAGGAAGAGGACAGAGACAACCTACTTTTGCATTTGTTGTTCTTTTTGCATAACAGTGCTGATGACTTAGTAAACCTTAGAAGCTAAACTCTAGAAGTGTTCTGTTTCCATTCTTTTTAGGCAGCACTGGCTGAAATGTGTAATAAGAAAACGCTTCCCTGCTGTTTGCGTGACCTGGCTGAAATATTTATGTACCTCAGTCTCAGCTGGCATTGGTTCAATAGTCGCTGTAATCCCTTGCCTTCACTTCACCTTCTGAACTTCACACGTAAACATGGGAAGAATCAGATGAACTGTCAGCTGGTGCATCTGAGGCCACTCTTTATCTTACAGTTTTATTCTTGTTGAGGATTTGCTTGGATGAAAAGAAACAGCATACAAAGGTTCATAACCAGTAAGAAGGAACCACTGTCCTCTGACTTCACTTGTGCTGAGAGGTACCAGGATTTCCCTGAACTTTGGCATCAAAGCCAATAGCTCAACCATAGGTTGAGCCAGAGCAAATCTTCTGGAAAAACAGATTTTGAAATCTTTAGTGATGGAAAATCCATTACAAGCCTTGCTATGTTGTTCTGTGGTTAGGCTTATCCTTGCTGTAAAGAAAAATTACTTTCTCTGCTCTGATTTTTTTCTAGCTTCAGCTTCTAGCAATTTGATCTTGTACCTTTACGCACAAGGCTAAACGCTCATTATTGAGACGTATCTGTTCTCTGCAGCCTGTGGTTATGCTACCTTTTCCTTCACACATGTGAGAATGGCCCTGAGAGTATCAGGTGATTAAATCATCTTAAGAGTTGCTGGCTTCTCCTTTGAGCTCTTTCCAAATTCTCAACATCTTTTTGATTGTGGACATAAGTAACCCAGGGTTGTCAAGCTCTACCAGAAATCAGGGTAGCTGATGAGGTGAGCTTAACCATCTGTCAGTTATGTCTATATTTCAACCTATAGAGATCATATTAGCATTTTAATAATCCTGCTTCTTGCTGAGATATCACAGAACCATAGAATGGCTTGGTTTGGAAATTAAAGGTTATCTAGTCCAACCCTCCCCTGCAGTGAGCAGGGACATCATTAACTCAGTCAGGTTACTCAGAGCTCCCTCCAACCTGACCTTGAGTGTTGCCAGGGCTGGGGCATCTACAACCTCTCTGGGCAACCTGTCCCAGTGTTCCACCACTCTCACTGTGAAGAAGTACTTCCTTATATCTAGTCTATATCTACCTTCCTTTAGTTTAAAACCACTGCTTCTTGTTCTCTTGCAAGAGGCCCTGCTAAAAAGTCTGTCCTCATCTTTCTTACAGGCTTCCTGTAAATCCTGAAATGATGCAATAATGTGTTCCTGGAGCCTTCTCCTCCTCAGTATGAGCAACCCAAACTCCTCAGCCTCTCTTCATAGGAGAGGTGTTCTGGCTCTGATAATTTTTGTGTCCCTCCTCTGGCCTCGCTCCATCCTCGCTCATATCCTTCTTGTTCTGAGGACTCCAGAGCTGGATGCAGTACTCCAGGTGAGTTCTCACCAGAGCAGAGTAGAGGGACAGAATCACCCCCTTCCCTTTAGATTCCAGGTTAGACTAACCATCTTCTCATAGCTCTGCCTACAAATGTTTTTCACTCCTGCATTTCACCTAACAGCATGCACTGTTTTCTTGCACCAGGCTTCCAGGCAGTTTCTAGAAAAATTTCCATGTGGATGGGGGAGAATCTCTCCCCCTGAGGAGCAGTTTAGGCAAAAATTTGCCAGAGCAGCTGGTCCTTCCTTAGAAATGGGGAGGAATGGAGAGACCTTGAGGTCATCACCTGCCTTATTGACAATCTGAGAACATCATCCCCTTGATTTTTACCTCTTCCCTTTTCAACAATGCCATAGTGTGTGTTACTGGCAAAATTCTCAGTAACAACTTCATATTGTGTTCTGTGTCATTGGTAAAAATGGATTTAAATACTGCAAGGTCAAGAAATGATCTCTTTGAGCCCTCATTAAAAACCCATCAAGTTGATAAAATTTCCCCCATTTCTGGTGACTTTTTCAGACCTAGGAACTAGTCAGTTTTTAATGAATTTAGAATAACATAAATTCAATACAGCTTACATTAATTTCCTAATTAAAATGTCAGATAGCGTGAAGCTGAATACCTCTGAAAAGTCTGTAGTATCAAACCCATTTCCTTTACCAGCTAAACTTAATTAAGTTTTAATTTCACCAGATATTTTTGTTGACCGGTTGTACTTCTATTGTCCTCAATTCTTTAGTGACTATAATCTGTGTAAACTGTTTCACTCTTTTCCCTGAAATTGGTTTTAGCTCTGAAAGACCTCTGACTACACCACCTATTTCATATATCTCTAAAAATCTCCCATGTTTTATAGAATATATTCACATTCATACCCCTTCTGATTCCTTCTGTTCTCTGTCAACCAGAATAGCCTCAGCTGGATTGTGGTTTCTAAAACATCTCCTAGAATGTTTTAAGCAGTTCCTCATTATTATTCCCTTTCCTGCTAATTTATTTCTTTCCAACTCATTTAGCTTTTAACAGTTTTCAGCTTTGTGAGACTGCATGGTTGGAATTTGTTTTTTAAATTGCCAAGAACACGTGTAGCTGAACTCACCTTTGGTCACACATCACAAATGCAGTCAAGTCATAGAATCATAGAATAGTTTAGATTGGAAGAGACATCATCAAGTCCAACCATTAACTCAGCACTGCCAGGTCACCACAGAACCACAGCTGTGCATCTTTTAAATAGCTCCAGGGATGGCGACTCTACTGCTTCCCTGGCCAGCCTCTTCCAGTGCATGACAACCCTTTTAGGAAAGAAATTTTTCCTAATATCCAATCTAAACCTCCCCTGGTGCAACTTGAGGCCATTTCTTCTTGTCCTATCACTTGTTACTTGTTTAAACAGACCAACCCCCCCCTTTCTACAACCTCCTTTCAGGCAGCAGACAGCAATAAGGTCTCTCCTGAGCCTCCTTTTCTCCAGGCTAAACACTCCCAGTTCTCTCAGCTGCTCCTTACAGGACTTGTTCTCTACGCCCTTCACCAGCTTCATTGCCCATCATGATACCTTACACTTAATCAATCTCCTTAATAGAATTCTCTCACAGTCAATATCTTTTCATGTTATGTGCAGAATTTTGGGGCTAGGGAAGACATCCTTGGTGAGTAGAACTTTTTACCAGAGATTATTGACCTCATTGGATATTCTTCCTGATCTTTCATGAAAACACATTTTAAAGCAAGTCTGTAGAGAGATTTTTCACTGGCATCAGTGAAGAAGAGATACAAAGATCAGCATGTTTTGAAAATATCAAGTGGGGTCATCTTAATGTGCTAGTTTCAATTCTTGTGGGCCCTTTTGCATCTGAAACACAGTTGAAACAGTTCCATCAAGAGAAGTTTGGTGCAAAATAGAAGCAAAATACTTTGGTCTTTATCATGTTCAGGTATGGCCATACAGAAGCATTATGTTAGTCACCTTGTGATCTTCTTCATAGTTCTCACCATGTTTTATGGTCACAAAGCAGCCGTAGCGCAGCAGTGATTCCTAAAACGCCCTTGCATGTTGTGTTTATTTAGGCAGTATGGTTATTTGGATCCTCACGGGCTTATGTGATTTCTTCATATTCTTGCTGTAAAAAGTCCAAGTAACAGTCACAACAGGCTAGTTAACATTTTCTGGTTTGGGTTGGGGTTGGTTTTTTTGGTTTGTTGTTTTTTTGGGAGGGAGTTGTTGGGTGTGGGGTTTTTATTTGTTGGGTTTTTTTCTTGTTGTTTTATTTGCTTGTTCGTGCTTTGTTTTGGTTTGGGTTTTTTTGTCTTGTTTTGTTTTTCCACCTTTTTTCATGGACTAGTTGACTCATTAACAGCCATCTCAAAACAGAGACTTTCACCTTCACTTTCTGAGAAAGCCCATCTTAAAATGTCATTTGAAACTCTCTTCAGTCAGTGGTGTCTCCAGATGAAAATGTGTTCACGATTAATGTTGATAGCATACACCTTCATAATAATGTTTTATTTTAAACCACTCCCATAGTTTAAACAAAGACAGTGCATATGCTTTCCAGGTTGGGGGGGAAAACATCTTCATAAACTAGACTATTTAAAGCTCAAAATATAAGAGGGAAAAAGACCTCGGTTATATTTGACAGACAAGAACATTGTACTGATGAGCAGAGCTTATTTGTTCAGTGTTGGCACTGAAGCAGGATGCAGTGAGTAGAAGGAAAAATGCCACTGGTATTAGAAAACCCACTGCATTTTAATTAAAAACTTGATTTATATGGATCAAATTTATCTGTATTTTCACTATCTGGCAGAAGTAAAAAGAGACTTACAAACATATACTTACTTCAAGCAACAGGGGTCAAGCAATGAACTGTTTTACCATGTGCTTGGTTTAAAACAAGTTGGGGACCAGATGAATATTTTGCTTAGTGATTCTGAGAAGAAAATCATTGCACTCCAATCCACTCTTTGCAAATCTGTTGCTAGCAGTTGCCTTGGAGATCATAAAGTTATTACTACTCTGCAGGACCAGTAGCAGTGGTTTGTTTGTAGGTCTGTGCTTTTCCAAGGGAGATGCATTTGATAATTTATACTCTGATTTGAAGTTGGCCGCAGTTTGTGGGAACTGCTACCATTTTCAATAAGTTATAGATCAAGCAGGTATTGAGTCAGGACTACAAGATTAGGCATGTGATAAATTCACTCCCCTGGGAATCCCTTGGCACCAAATACCAGGCCTCACATTAATCACGTTATCAGAGAAGCCGAGCTACATGAAAATCTGTTTTACTGAGTATCAGTGCAATGACTACATGCTAGACATCCAAAATGTACAAATCATAAAGAACACCTTTAGACCTACAAACACTTTTTTAACCCGCTCAACGTCTACGATGAAATACTTTGAGATAGCCCATCAGTCTTAACCACTTCTAGTCTCACCCAAACCCAACAACAACAGCAAAAAAAAATAGGGTCCGAGGAGAAAAAGCAGTTTTCCTACAGAGGAAAATAGACCGACATTTAAAGATGTGCCCCTAAAATATACTTCTAGGTATATATATCACTTCGGACTGATTCCTTAAGTCACAAAGCAGCTTCTTCTTTTCTAAAATCTTACCACATTTGCATATAAGGGATGTACAGAGGCGCACGCTCTGTTGCCTTTTCACAACGTCTTTTCATTTTTTCCACCTTCCAAAAAACTGTCCTCACTTCACAAGGACATCTGCCCAACTGAATGTAAAATGAAGGGGTTTTTTTGTTGTTTTGTGGCTTCCAAAGTTTTACTTCCCTCCATTACAAGACTTAAAGGCACCATATTCTGCAAACTAACACATTTAGATTCAGTGAAACCCTCTGTTACTGCACACTAATATAATAATGAGAAATGTAATTAAAGCCACTGCTATAATAACATCTTATCGGAATGCACAATGAAGATAAACTTGCTTATTCCAGAGACAGCAAAAGGGCTTATTGCATAGGAAGCAGTTTGTTCTGATGGATCGTTTGATCTACAACCAGTATCTTTGTTAACTGGAAGGGTGGGGAAGGGCTTGCTATATATTGCCACATTTTCCTTCAGCTGCCAAGGGAAGAACAATTAAAAATAAAGGGGGCTTCAGGATCAAAGAAATGGAAAAAGTTACGCTGCCTGGTGAACAGGCTGAGGGAAAAAGTTTTTAAGAGATCTTCATTAGTAAATATTTAGAAGGCACAGATGCTGAATAAAAACCTCATTTAACTACAGGCTTCAGTGGAACAATTACTGGATGAAAAAAATCCAAAGATTCATAATAAAACAAAACCAGGTTGGTGGCAAGTATGTAAACTGTGTATAGAGATACCACAACTATGCACAAGGTATCAGGGTTTTCTTCATAAAGGGCAAGAAATTACTCTGACTCATCTCTCCTGTGTTTTGTACACAAATGAGACTGGATGGCAACTGAAAGCCTCAGAGGCATTTCAGGAATCAGTCCCTGGGAACTGGCTGAGATAGTTTCAGTGTACTGGCCCTTGGCACCATGTATCTTAAACTGGGACATTCAGCTAGCTCCAAACTCCTCCAAAGGAGGCACTAACAAGTGCAGGGAAATAAAGAAGAAAAGGAGGGATTTCTTTTTTCTGCTTGAGGCCTGCCAAAGCTAGAGCACAACATCAATAGTGGGTCCATGTTTGTAGGGTCCAAGTGGAAATGACTCAGCATATAATAAGGAAAAAAGAGCAGGCTGTCCAGTCATAATTCATGTAATTAAAATATTCTGCCTCTATGCATTCCATCTCCCCACACACATCAAAGGCTTGTGTTTCCTCAAACCCTCCGTTTACATTTAGGGAAGCCAGAGCCCTTAAGCTCTTACAAGAGCGAAAAAACGATGTGCTCTGGGCACCTCTGCCATCCTGCAGATAACAAATCACGATGTGGTGTAAAATATCAGGTCCCAATGCAAGATCCCTTCCATTTAAGACACTGCAGCAGTGCCACGGCTCAATTAACCCTTTGCTGTACCAAGGGGCTGTTAGGTCTAATCCAGGTTGCACATTAGCCTGTATTGACACAATTCTGCAGCAGGGCATCCAGGTCCTTTATTGGTCTAGACCACTGGCAGCTGTGTTGTGCAGGAAAACAAGGCTGCAGTGTTAAGGGATAGGCACAGGAATTTATGACCTAGCTGGCAGATTTTAAAGGCATTCAGGGAGAGAGTGATTTTTGGTTTACTTGGTTTTTGAAGGCTGTGTGTGGAAGCCTTGGGAAATGGAGGGCTGCCTAGAAGGGTGGCTCATCTTACGTGGATGGGGCAAGGGCCTACTGTGCCACTGTCAGTATTTGAATAGGGCCAACTATCCAGTATTTTCTGTCTTGACTAGCAGCCTCTGAATGGTGGAGAACATAGAATAAGAGGTTGCAGCTTAGGGCAATAAGGTCTCAGAGATCTTGATGTGGGAAGAGCAGCAGCAGCAGCTGTGGGTTTTGGTCCCGTAATGAGAGTTATAATCATTGCAGAAGTCTGTTGAAAGTAATAAGGAGCCAGCAGTAATTCTTGGCTGGGCTGTTTGCACTATGACTAACAGGTAGCGGGGTGGGTGCAGCTTTGTGGGGCTTTGCTGGGAAGAGACAGGGAATATGAGGGGCAGGCACTTAGTGCTTGTTGTACCCCCCTGTATCAGGCCCAGGAGGCCAGCTGATATGAACAAGAAGAATTAAAAAAAAGCCTTAGATGAAAAATTGGATGCTGGTTTCCCCTTTTTAGGCCAGTTAGCTAGGCCTAGACTGGAGTGGCACCAGGTAAGGGATGCTAAGAACATGAGTGAGGGTAGGAGCCAGGGTGTGGTGGCGATGCCCCCCCCCATCTCTAGATATCCCATCAGATCATTGCCTTGGCTTAGGGGGCTGTGTTCTGGCTGACTGTGTGATGGACAGTGTCAGGAGTCGTCTGGTGGGGCAGCCACTCCATGAGTCAGAGTCTGTCACATGGCCCATATTCCCCTTGGCTGAAGCAAGTCCTCCCGTCAGGTTTCTTCAATGTTTTTTGGTACTTCCAGTGGGCTGGGATATTGCACTGTGTGTCTTGTGAAGACAAGACTTATATGACTGGCTACTATAAACAACTACTGCACAGAAGTTCTTCAGGGGATGAAGAAATGAGGCCACGGACTGAGCGTATTTTGGAAAAATTTCCTTGCTCGGCTTGTTTTTTTCCTCTGATACCCCCAATCCAGTTTTCTCCAGCAGAAATAACTGTTTATTCTGTTGCTTTTAGTCTTATGCAACACAACAATGGCTTCCCAATTAATTATGCCTCAATGAAGAGCTGGGGAATGAATCCCATTTCTACAACATAGGTGTACAATCCTCTTCTGGTAAAGTTTTGATGGCAGCTATATCACCATTCTCTGCCTTCCTTAGCCCCTCATGTGAAAGTTGTTGAGCATAAGCGTAGGTTCTTGGTCACAGCAGAGTGATTCTCACAGTGTAAGACAGGCTGTTGGTCTCTTCATCATGAAGGAGACTTCCACAGGTGCTCCCACAGTGGGTTCAGTGCAGTGTGTGTGCAGCAACATAATGGTCTCCAGCTGATGAAGGCAGAGCTGCTACCAGTAGGGACCATCCTACCTTCCCTGGCTGTGCCTTCTTGTCCCTGCCCATGGTCAGGCGTTGATAATTGGGTCTCCACGTGGGGAGTCTGATGGGTAAAGGGACCAGCTGGAAATGAAGAACACTTCAAATGCTTTAGCAGTCAGCTGGACAACATGTGGATGTGATTGTGAAGCAGTGAGCTGAAGGAAGAGATGAGGATGACAGACAAGATGATCAAGACCGCACCTTGCAGAAGTGGGGGAACCTTCCACAGGTTTAGTAATGTGAGAGGCTCTCTCTCAAAGCTATGGCCTCCACAGGCCTCTGCAGGGCGATTTCTGGGTTTGTTTTTATGTGTGTTGGAGCAAAGCCATTTGCAGTCAGCTGCTAGAGAACACGTGCTACATTTGAAATGAGTGCTTCAAGAGGCACTTGTCTCAGGGCCTCACAAGGGATTTACACCTCTCTGTAGGAGACTGAGCACCAGACCATCTTCTGAGGAGTATGTTACCACAGCAACAGCAAAATGGAGTGGAGGGGTTCTGGGTCCTCCTTAGTTTAAAGGAATTTAATCTGTAGTACCTCCTTTCTGAAATAACCAATGGGCTGTGTAAAGGCCTAGCGTGAGATCACTGAACTCCTGTTGAGATTGCGCTGTCATTCAGCAAAGAGTGGAAGACTCTTGAGGACACAGACTAAGTGGGGAAGTACAGAGACTCCTTTTTTACAAAGGAATATGTCTAAGAATGGGAAGTCTTGGTTCTTGTCCACGTGCTGGGAAGTGCTTGATGCCACTTGCTTGACAAGCCATTGAATAAAATGCCTCTGCAGCACTGGAAACAAGACTGAGGGCTCCTTTCCCAAGGGAGTATTAAAATTTTTCATTGGAAAAGATTTAAACTTTTCATTGGACACTTCTTGTCAGCAATGATTTTATTAATCAGTGGCTATCAATCATGTGCCTTACTGTGGCATTCATATTTCAAGTCATTAGCCTTTTATTTTCTGGAAAAAACGTAGTAGATCTGTAAGAGTGACTGTTCCCTGCTGTTGAGAAAGCCATGGCATCATAAAACTTGAGAAGCCTTGCACTAATGTCATCAATCTACTACGTGACATCTGTATTTGAAATACTGAGTGCATGTATAGTGCCTCAGGGCAGAAAACAAACTGCTGGTAGGACTGCCATGTTGTGGCTCTGCGCCGGCATTTGCAGAGTTTCTTGTGTGAAACAACTTCTGTGCTGCAAACCCTCCTTTTACACGAAGGTCTGTTCCTTTGGACTTGGTGGTGCTTCTCCAGCACAAGTGGTGTGTTGCCACATAACATTTTGATGTCAGGTGTGCATCCTAGCAAAAGGACAAATAAGTCTGGATTGGTTTCAGTTCTTTTTTTGTTTGTTTGTTTGTTTTTATAATTACATTATCAGATACAAATGGTGATGTTTCCTGCTGACTTTATATCCAGTGAATGTTTCCTATAAGCTTTTTTTGCTGAGTTAAGCAAAGCCCTGGGAAATATGAACCTCTGTATTTTCAAGTTCTTTAGTGTCTTACCCACTACAAAGGCAGCAGCCATCTTAGATGCATTGGTCACTTCGATGTTGACAAGTCTGCAGCAGAAACATGGGAAAAAAAGGAACCTTTTGCAGAGCTAGGAATGGGGTTTTTTTAAGGAACTTTTAGGGTCCTTGTGAATTACTATCTTGGCACAGCTAAGAATAGCAGGCTACATCTTCCTGACTTTTCCTAATCCATAAACATCCAAGTAAGCGCAGTAGTGGCTTTATGAGTGACCACTCTGCAAATGGTTTCCCCAAACATCTTGCTTGATGGAAAAAGACACGCTCTTGCACATGGCTCAAACTTGTGCAACTGTATCAGGCATTAGTTTTGCACTTAGTAGCAAAGACGCTGTTCTCCCCAGAGCATCACCCTGCATCATAACACTTCTTTAAAGAGGGGAATGTAATTGCTTGGGGTTGCCTGCACACTTGCAGAGCTATGTGCAGATCGCTTCTGTAAACAGAGGGCATTTTAGGAGAAAAGGAGATAAACCCCCAGGGTTTTTAGTGCAGCCTGCAGGCAGGGTAATTGGTCTCCTAGGTAATCAACGAGATCACTTCATACCCCCGTGTCAATGTTTGCTGTTCGCAGTGAGGAGTTTTGATTCTAACACATTCATACCTTTTGCCATACCACTGGAAAATTCAGTAGGGGTTTTTTGAGGGTAAATGAATTATCAATAAATTACCATCTTCCAGATCAGGGCTAGAATGAATAATTTTGAATAAATCAGAAGTAGCCAGGAGTAGAAAGAATGCTTCGTTATTTTGCAACCCAGAGAAATCAGTAAATGTAAAGTTAGATTCCCTTAACCATTCAGGTCTGTTCAAGCCACTCCTGAAATTCCTTTGTGATGGGAGAAGGTGTACCCAGCAAGATCACACTTCCCTCACGATTTTCTCTGAAACCATTTCAGTATCAAAGGGGGGGCATCCATGTTTCAGGGCATGGAGTGGGCCTTGCACTGGATTTTCATTCCTCAGTCCTCTCAAGATTCAGCCACACTCTCCCTCCTTTGAATGATTGTTCAGGTGTAATCAATTTCCAGGGTACCTGAGCAGTGATCCTGGGATTTTACTATAATCCTCTTCCATTGTCTGGAGGAGTTAATGTCCAGGATATGAAGTTAGCACAATGCTTAGGCACTGGCAAGTAAGTGCAAAAACCAGCGTCGCACATGTAGACAAAATGGTAACATCTCCACTCTGCAGTGTTTCTGTAGGCTCTGACAAATCACAGCATTCCTTATCCCATGTTTACCCCCTAAAGATGAATGGCTCTAGCAAATCCTCTAACTGTATGTATTTGTTTTGGTAAACAAGTCCTTCCCAATAATTAATTCATTTTATAAGTAAACTGAAAAGGTCCAGAATTATTTTTTTTGCCGTGGGACCATTTACATTACATGCAGGTGTAGGTGTAAGGATTTCAGAGGTATCATGGAAGTTGAGGCAGTGCATGAAAACATCAGTAGTGCACACAGATGCTGTTTAAATCTAATATATTCTTGTGCAGTCAACCATTCTTTGTTTTGGGGCTTTTTTCCAGCTTTCTAGCAAACTGGAATGAAATTGGTCGCTGTCTCCTTTATGAGAATAACTGGTCTTCTCGGCAGTCCCATCACAATACTCCTGCAGAAAACTGGTTCTTTTTCTTCTGTTCCTGTCCTTATGAAGCATTTTATTGAGCAAATAAATTGTCAAGAATAAGTAAAATAAGACATAACAGCAGAAAACATTTTTGTGAGACCAGAATTTTATCGTTTGATTAAAAACCAGTAAAGGTTGTTTTAACCTTAAGGTCTCATTATCACAAAACCTTCTACAGGCAGAACCCAGCCAAACTCGTAAAACTACTGGAGGAAGAGCTGACATGGTTGACTGCTATTTCCAGAACTTAGGACTTAGCTTAAAGACTGGAAGATGGCCACGAATATGGGTTTGGTTTCTTGTTTTTTGGCAACAAGATAAGAAAGTTATCAGCAGTTCTGTTGTCAAGACCTTAAATGGCATCAGACCTAGTCAGCCAAAACCAGTCGGAAATTCCTTGTCGCTTTGACCCAGTCCCTAGTTTGAGAGATGATTGAGAGCATGCAGCAGGACAGTTTGTGACAGCCTGTGCAGCGGAGGTTGTAGTATGGCTACAGGATGAAGCCTGTTCTTGACATAATTAGCTAAATCTTTCTCTGTGAAGATAGGAAAAGAAAGGTTTGTCTCACATGGAGAAGGCTGCTTTCTAGAGACCATACCAAGTGAATCTGCAAAAACTGTGTGTAGAATTCTTCATCATCCTGTGATTCAAACAGCTCCTCTGATCTCCAGTCCAAGAACCGATGCTCAGTATTTCCCTTTGTTTTGTTACGGGATCTTTACACAGCTTCAGAATAACCCCAGATGAAACAACCCCAGATGACACATTAGAACACGGCAAAAACCAGGTGGGAATTCCAGAGTTAATGCCACCTCATTCTTAAAGAACATTGTACAGAATGTGTCAGTGACAAAGGCTTGGATTCAGTCTAGATGTTGAAGTTCCCTCAACTAAAACAACAAATTGCTGAAACTTCAAAGGAGGAAATTGATCTTGACAGCCAAACACGAAGAGCCAAGGGAGGTAGAGCCTGACTGATGCAATGGTGTGGATCGGAGAAGGAATTAAGATCATGTGCGGAAGCAGGATCACCTGTGGCTAAGCCATTTTGGGAGAACGTTTGTCTGGTCTGCAGCTGTTCCTTGCATACTAAGCATACATTGGGGAGAGAGCGAGC
>VWZY01002102.1:195802-220833 GCA_013399075.1 Chloroceryle aenea | reverse complement strand
ACCCCTGTGGAACCCCACTAGTTACAGGCCTCCAGCTAGACTCCATCCCACTGACCACAGTTCTCTGGCTTCTTTCCTTCAGCCAGTTCCCAGTCCACCTCACTACCTGATTCTATTTCCATCCACCTGTTAACAGAGTAGAGTGAGGCCACATATGGTGTGTGACATCCTTCCACTGTCCCCTCTCCAGATCATCACTTCCATTCCCTGGTGCCACTGAAACATTTGTCACACCCTACCCCTGTCCTCCTTACCCCCCTAACACCTCATGTACAAAAGCACTTGTGAGGTGGAAAATCTTCCCTGACACAGCTGTGGGAAGTGCTGAACCCTGAGGCTGGTCCACAGGAAGGCTGGATGCAGTGTAACAGACACCAGTTCTGAACATCAGTATGTGGCTGTCACCATCTACACCTGTACACATCTACCTCTAACAGCCTGACAACACTCGTCGGTCCCTGCAGTCCCTTGCAACTATGTAGTGTTTGCAAACTGGTGTATAATTGCCACACATCTGCACTGTCTTTAGTTCTGGGCAGCTCCAATCTTGCCTTTTTAACTGTGGTTTGAATGCCACGCTCTGATGATGCTGCTATCTGACAAGAACCCAATACCAGCGGTGGGTGGTGGCAGAGAGGGAGTGAACACAAGGACTTCGAGAGGCTGTACAGACTTTTCTGCAGTCCTGCTCCATTGTCATTAGTAGAGCCAGTCACAACAATTATGGTAGCATGCGTTTCCATCACAGGCTCCCCATGTTGTTGAAGTGGAAATATTTGTGGTATCATCTCCATTCCTGCGGCATTTGGTGGGAAAAGGGAAAAACTACTTTCTGATTTCATTTCAATACAGACAAAATATTCCATTGTTTTTATATTTTTTTTCAAGGCATTCTGCTTAAATATGATTTTATATCACCATATCTGAATTCTGTCAAAAGCAACTATTTGCATATTGATAAAGGAACAAGTTTCAATTAGAACTGGTGGGAACATTTGATAAGATAAATTTCCATTAAAACATGACATTTAAATGTAAGACTGAATATTCTGTGGATACCTATTGGCTTTAGCATCATTCAGGCAGAGGATTTCTGAGAGTCAAGGTTCCTTTAGTGAAGAAATTCATATTGAAACACCCTTTTTTCACTTCTCAAATGAATATTCAAGCAACTGCGATCTAGAAAAGGTCCAAAGGTTTGGAGATTTTTTTTTTCCCTTTCATTGTGATGTAAACAAACATTTTGAAAAACAGAGTGTTTATCATGGAGTGTTGTTACCCACCGGCTACTTTTAATTTCTCTGCTATTGAAACAAAGCAATTTGGCTGGATTTTGCAGTGCCATCTATGCTCTTAAAGGTCACCTGACAGAAGCAACAATGTCACCACCCTGTTCAGCTGCTCACGATCTGCTGCTATCCTAAGAGTGATGAGTTTGGCTGCAGGGCCATCATGCTGGACTGGGACACCTAGTCACCCCTGCTTTTGCATTGGTGTGTTACTGGTCAGTGGGAGGCTGCTTTCAATTTCTGTAATGTGGGTCCCCTCCTGTCAAACATCACAGGGTGCAAAGGAGGAGCAACGCAAGCAAGAGAACAGCACACGCACTTAGAAGGAGTAGACTGACTGAGCTCGTCATTGGGGAAGCAGCTTAATGGGAAAATCCACAGCACAAAAAAACACTGGGATGCATCACACAAACACTCCTATTCAGACCAGGCTTTGCAGCACTTCCACGAGACTGGGAAGCATGAGTCACATTCCCCATACCAAGTAATCAGAAAATCCCTCTTTCATGCTTACAAAAAGTATTAACACTGCTCTGGTTCTTATGGGCAAACTCCACTTCCCCTGATTCTTATCGGTGCCAGGGAACTTCTCAGGACTGTCATAACTGTCTCCTTCCCCTCTTCTCCACCACATCTCTGAGACTGAAAGTAAGATTAAATTAAATGGGTGGTGAAAACCAAGAATTTCACCAAAGTTTGGAAGGTTTGTGTGGTATCTTTTCATGTCAGATGGCATCAGCAAACCCTAGATAGAATTGGAGAAATAGAGCCCTTAGCCAAGCTCCTGTGACTCTAAGGTATTTGTAGCCTTTGGTAGAGAAGAAAAAATTGAATCTAATTTTCACAAATAGTCTCCCATTACACTAATTGCTTTGCATAATTTTGATTAACTTAATCAGCATAGAAGTTATCCATAAATTACAAAACGTGCATCACCATCCCTAGTAGTCTTCTTATAATTCAACACAGGAGGCAGAATCACACCTCGACACACCTACATTTATATATCTACTTGTAGATATCTATATGTTAGCAGGTTGCCAAACTCCCATTAGAGTTAAATTTAGGTTAGGTACCAAACTCTAGGTACCGAGTGCCCTTTTGGAGGGTATGTGAGATACCTGGGAAGGATTAGGAGAGAGGGGACCTGTAAGAGATCTGCACCCAACTGGAGACTGGTTGAAGGCTGGTGGGGGATAATTGTGAGCACTGAGATGGCACTGCACACATCCACAGGTCAAACCCAAGAAAGTTAATCACAGCAAGAGCTCAACAGCTATAGCACATGTCAATTAAGGACTTTAATCTCCAACTGAACCCAATCAGATTGCTTTGAAAAGATGATCTTGTTAGAACAAACAGCTCCTTTAGTCTCTGGAGGAAAAGGCATATTAAACCTCACACCCCCCAAAATAATAATAACCAAGACTATGAAGGCTCTCTGCACATGACCCTATGTGCTGGGGAAGCCCCTAGAGGCATCAGAACAAACCACTGAGAAACGGAGGCTGCCAGACACCTACCATGGAAACAAGCCTAGAAAAGCCAAGGGAGCAGGGGACTAGAAGGATCAACTGGGAAAGAGGGATGGATTTGGTAAGCAGGGGACATAAGTGATGACTTTGTGGTGGTATCAGAGACTGCAGGGAAGGGGTCAATAGAGGGACCTTGTTCTGCTTTCCCCAGCATAGCATACACCCTGTGTATTTTAGTACTGAGACAGATGTCTCAAAACCCACAAAACCTGCTCTTTGGAATTGATTTCAAGAGCAAAGCATGAATAAATCCAGGGTGGGCTTACAGCATTTTAGGTCAGTTTCCCTCTCTGAGAACATCACAGACGTGTCCATCAAGAACAGGGAATGTTTTCTTTTAGCATGACTGTCCTTAAACACAAAACTGGGCCTTCACTCTTTATTCAAGGCAATTTTCCTGACCACGCTTCATAGTCACTCCCTCACTGTAGTGAAACAGGAACAATTGCACTCCACTGAGTCTGCCACTCCTTGACTCCCTCCTGTTGTCTTGGCAGCCTTTGGGAGAGTCACCTGTACATGAGTCCCAGGAGTGGAGGAGTGCTCCTGGGCTGACATAGCTCCTCAGATGCACATGCTGTCACCCACACCAGCTCTACTACAGACAGATCCTCCTATCAAACATGTTTTTAGTAGGTGATGACCTCTGTTCCCTGCCTTCTCATGTACACGTGGTGGCATCTTATCCTCAGCCTGACTAAGGCCAAGTCTACTCCATCCTCATGGATACTTCCAAAGAAGGTCATGTAGGTGACCCTCCAGCATGATATGCAGAACCTGGAATGATCATAGTGGGTGGGATGTTTTCAGCATCTCTTTTGAAGTTATGCTGCAGTGCATAGAAGAAATAAAATCACAAAGGATGTTAGAGGAGCGTAAATACACAGCAATTCATTGTGGTGCCCAGATACTGCTGGAACTGTTGACAAACTTCCTTCCTGCATGTGACTGGATTATCTCACTCCTGCTTCTGTCACTGCCAAAGTCCAGTTCTTCTTCTTGTCACCCTAACCTCTGGACCACTCCAGCTCTCATTATAGATGAATGTACAGACAGACCCTGTAAGTATGCTCCAAAACATAATCTCCTTGCTGCTGAAGTGAGCCTGGTGAGGCAGGTTAAGACCAGTGAACTGTTCCTCCAGTACCACTGCTTTCCACAAGGTTTATTGGTTACCTTCCCGAGACTTGTGATCTGGGTTTTTCAAACTCCACATGCAAATTTGTGGATTTGATTTAGAAAAAAAAAATGAAGGAGGATGCCATTAGAACCAGCGCTTCCAACAGAGATTTTTTTTTCTGGTAAACATGTTAAAAAAAAATATTAAAAAATAGTGTGTTGTGTGAAGCCTTTCTCTGAGCTAATGGAGTGCTTTACAGAGGGCATTCCCTACAGCCAGCAGTTCATACAAGTCACTTCATACTGGTTGCGGGCTGGCACTGTGCATGCCCAAAATATCAGCTGCAGTTTGCTTCTGTACTGGTCCTTAGCTTGTCCCAGCAAGGAGAAGATGGTAGCACAGTCAAGCCCTTCTACAGTGCTAATTAGCTCTATAATGTAAATCTAAAGAAACAATCTGCAAGCAATATATCCACATCATCCCAAACAGAAAGGATGGTTCATGTCCAAGCATCTGATACAGGAAATACCCTGCACCATTTTTTTGGTTCAAGGTCAGACACCACTATTTAAGGAGACTTTTCTTATTTGAAAATGGTATTAGTGCAGAGCTGAGCATTTATGACCAGGATTCCTCACCAGATGTTCATGTTCCTTTGCCATATATCTCTCTTGGTGTTTCTAATCTGTTCAAATGCAGTTGACTTATGTCTGTGGAAAATCTGTGAATTAAACTTCCATGGAGTCCTGACAATTTAGGCTCATTGTACATGTAGCAAATAGCTGTGACAAGAAAGTCCAGTTACACAGAAACTTCACGGGTATGTTGGGTTTGCTGTATGTGGGTCCCCAATATATGATCTTAGAAGCACTTTGCGCAACATATAGAGAACATATTGGGTATGGTGCCCCTACCATGACAAGTCTGAGAGGTTCGATGTTATTTTGCAGATGCAGACCAAGCTTACGTGGGGACCTTCCAGCCTCCCCTTCATGTGAATATCTCGGGGTAAGAGTGAAGGCAATAGCACTGCTTGGAGTCTGTGGAGAGGCATAAGGGTCATCTGCTTCTCCAGCCCCAGGATGAAATGATAAAATAGCAGTGCGACTGTATCTCCAAGGCAGGTGCCCTGCTCCCCAGCTCCTGCAAGAGCACTGTCTGTATCAACATGGGGACATTTTTGACTTTTATTCCAGAAGCTGTTAGTGATGGCTTATTCTAGACTGTTCTCAGTATAACTCCGTGGAAAATAAGTTTCTTAATTCAGAAAGGAAGATATGTGTGACCAGATAGAAGTTGCAAGACCTAGAAAGACAAAAAGAGTGATGTGATTTACCACCCCCACCCGATCAGGAGCATGAATGTATCTGCAACATGCCAACCCAGACAGCAAAAAGCGCAGAAGAGTTGAGTTAGTCCACATATCCCGGACTAACATCCTGGCAGGGTATGAAACTGCACAAGGGTATGGATGTGTTAAGGGACTGCAGGAAAGTAGGAAGAGAAGAAACTGCTCTGGTCTTCAAGTTCTAATTAAACTTCTGATTCAAAATGTTCCTCTTAAAAGCTGTTCTGTAGTAGTGATTGTAGTACACTCAAATTCAGTATCTTTAGTAGGAGGAAGAGACAGTAAAATCTATTGCACTATAAACACTGTATTTCAAGAGGGGAGCTACATAAAAATAATGAATTTTGGAAGAAACTGAAAGGAACAGCTCAAGGGTAAGAAATATCTATTGGTGGCATGGAAATTGTTTAAAGACAGAGGAAACATATATCGCTTGACAAGTAGACCAAAGCCAGCAAAATGGCCAAAGAACATTGAGATTTTCAATGACCAGGAAGCAGTAGAGCTCTGGAAAGAGCCAAAAAGAGACTTTGAGGAATAACTTGCTAAAGGCACCATAAACTACTAATAAATCCATTTTAAATGCATGAATAACAGATCACCAGTCAGAAAATGCAACACCAATAGCTGACCAAGGTATAAAAGCAGCTAGGAAGAGCAGGGCACAGGAGTAAAGCTAAATAAAACTAATTAGAGATGTGCTCACACATCCTGATGACAGATGAAACAGAGGAACTACCTGAGACTTGGGATTCAGTAGAAGTGGCTTTTGAACACCTCAAAAGATGAATAGTAGCAGATCAGCAGAGACAGGAGGAATTTACCTAAGAAACTGCTGAATTACTAGCCATGGTGTAGTCTTGCAAAAAATGTTCTTGTTACAAGTGAAAAAGTACTACATAATTTATTTCTAAATTGTATGCCTAAATGTGAGGAGCTGCAGATCATTACACTTGGTCTCCACTGCAGGCAATCAGTAGAGCTAACAATGAAGAACAGGATTAGCAGAGAAGTGATAAACATGATACAATGGTGAAAAGCTTCAATGCAGAGAAATCTGCTGGAGGATTCTGGAGGAATCAATGAATAATCAAATAAGGACTGAGATTCTGAATAAACTTTTAACAAGCTGCTTCACTGAAGCAATGGGATAAGAGGGAAATCCCTTGCATGGACTAAAAACTCATTAGAAGAGGAAGCAATGGGCTGGAATAAATGAAAGGATGTCCCAGGGTTCTGTGCAGTGACTTGGACTCTTCAGCATATTCATAACGGAGCTGGAGAAGTGACTGTATAATAAAGGGTCTTAGTCTGCAGATACTTTATTATTCATGGAAGTAGAACAGAAAATTTACTGAAGGCAGTTGTAGAAGGACCTAATTGTACCAAATGAATATGCAATAAAGTAGAAAGTGTAATTCAAACAGCTACATAGAAAGTCATGCCCCGAGGGAAAAGCAGGCACAGTGATGGCCTTCGAACTACTTCCCAGCATTAAGGGGAAATAGGTGGGAGTCAATTGAACAGCTCAGTGCTCTACAATGTGCCAAAAAAAGCTTGCTGAATGTGAGGAGTTGTCAATAAAGGAAGAGAAAAATAAATAGAAAACACTATTTTGCCACTACCGAAATCCAGAGAGCTCCTGCATTTCACTGAACACTTCTGATTGCCTGGTCAAAGAGATATGTGGTGGAGCTAGAAATAGTTCAGAAAAGGATGACCAGAAGGGGCCCATAATTCTGGTCAAATGGATCAAGATTAAAATATTAGAAAAACCCCAAAGGAACGGTCTACAGACTAAAATCTTAAAAAGAGATGACTGAGAGGGAATATGACCGACAATAAAATGAGGCAGCATATACAGAAGTTCAACAGGAAAGACTCATTGAGTGTTTCTTAGCCTACAACAGTGTGTTGTCTTCAAATTAAATAGTCAGGTAGCAGGTTCAAAACAAGAAACTGTGATTCTTCATATTATGTGCAATTAACTGTGTAACTCCATACTTCATGATGTCAATGATCGTAACATATCATCACAAAAATTTAGTCCATGTGAACTTTTTACCCATGTTGCTCTGAGCTGCTTGAGGAGTTACAGAGGCCTTTGGCAACCAGACACATGTGCAGGGAGAAGGCTTCAGACTCCAAAATACTTGTGGGGCACATGGTCCAATGTGAATGTCCAAGAGATGCCCATATGCAACATCTGGCAGAAGCTGCCTAGTCTTAGCAACTTTTTCTTCACCTGATGAACAACTGGTAAAGGGTTCAGTGTTGGTTTATGGTTGAGTGTAGGTTTAATATAAAGCTCCTTGCACTGAACACATCTTCTTTCTTGGCTGTCCATGCTTGTGTGTGTTTGGCAAAACAAGAGATCTGTTAGAAATAGATCGCAGCATTTTCAAGTGCAGGGAAGATCTGATTCAGCAGGGATGCTCCTAAATCAGCAGGCATTGGAAACACTTCAATACTCCAACTATCTCATTTATCTGGGAAGGCTTCCTTCTTCTTAATAGAGAATCTGCCCATTTTAGCAAAAAGAAGTATCCAATTTATCCTGTGGTGTGTTGGTTCTTCTGTAAGACTGCCATACTTCAGTGAGAATGTAAATCACGTTTCTCTTTTGTTGAGCAAGGGGACTTTTTGGTTATGGTAATCAACGCAACGTGTTCAGAGGGATGTGAAGCACACCGGGGGAGATACTAGAATGGGACCTTGAGGCATTCAGTGCAGTCATTGCACAGTGCTCTGCTCACTGAATGCACTGGTGCCTGCATTCTACTGCTTCACTTCTCCAAGAGGAGTCAAAGAACAAGGGTTGTGTGGAGTGGCATCTTGCCAGATGACGGCATCAAAAAGCAGGAAAAACTGGAAGCTATGTCTTGACAGACTCAGTCTAGAAACAAGATCTAATGAGGTTAATTAAGCAGCCAAAGTCTTGGCTTAGGCAGGAAATAAATCAGCTTTCACTTGAAACTTTTTATAAACCAAATGGCAAATTGCCCTAGGATGGCTTCCTAGCCATCTGGCTAGTTCTGGAGTGCAATCACCTGTGTATTTCCAGGCTTGTTTTCCTACTCGATGCTGCACTGCCAGGACAAAGCTGTTCCTTCCTCAGTGCCTCACTCTGACATGGAGTGATGAAAGATTTGCATATGGACATGGGGGCAAGGGAGCAGAGAGGCCATTTCCCCTCCCTTTAGAGCAGCAGTGGTGATGACTCTATTGCTCTCAACCACATCTGGCACTTGCATTTCAGAAGGGAATCTGAAAACACAGAAAGAGTGGATGGAGAACCATAAAAGTATGTGACTACCAGAGGAAAAAAAAAAAAGATGGAGTAATGCAAAGTGCTCAAACTGTCTTTTAGAAAACAGAATGAAAGCTGTCTTGATGAAGGATAAAGTCACCTTATAGAAAGAAAACACCCAAGTGTTAATGGGCTTTTTTTGTCTTGAAATGAAAGACACAACCTTAATCCGTTCCTGTTAGCTAAAGCCAGGCATATTCAAACTGGAAGCCAGGCAGAACCTCAGCAGCAAGAGACCTGACATAGAAAAAACTACAGACAGAGTAGGATATTGTCTTTGCTGATCTTAAAATCGTGGTGTCTTCTGGAAAATTATGCCTTTGTGGATAACTGGTAGCCACAGATCTGTGGTTAAGGCTGACTCTAGCTACCCGTGTGGGTACAGGACAGGATGGGCAGCAGCAAACTCTTTGGTCCTTCAGGGTAAGAAATGAAGGCCTAAGGGACTTTTCCTTCCTCAGGGTGAAATCCAGCAGCAGGTGGACATCCATCTTCATCAGGTTAGAAGTTCCCTGGGCTGCATAGCCCCTTCGGTGCAGTCTCTGAGCACTACCCAGCAGGATTTTCCATGCAGGGTGCTGTCCTGAGATTTTTGTCACTAGTCTGGTGGGAAGACACAAGTTGTTCCACATGATGAGATAAGGCCCATGCATAAGAGCACTGTGCTGTGAGCCAGGTATCCTGGGTGTGGTGTTGGCTGCTAAGGGATTTGTTCCCTACTATCTAAATCAGGACTCTGAAACTCTGCCCTGAACCCACTGATGCCACTGGGGAATAGGGGAAGGTTTACAATCCTTCTCTGATCCTCTGGCTACATGTTTGATCAGTGGGACAGACCCATTCCTTAACTTCAGTCACTAAGTGCTCATTTGTTCAGCAAACATTTGTTCTTCTAAGACAAGAAAACCTACAGCCTTGCCAGCTGCCAGTTGCTTAACTGTGCTTCTCTGTTTGGGCAGCAGTTTGCAGCAACTCTCATCCCCAGATGTCCCTACCATCCCTCCTGAGAGGCCTGCCCAGACAATGCTCACTGCTTGCTTTATCAATGCACCATCTGATCTTCCCACAGCAGTCACTTCAGCTGCTCCTGCCTCCTGCCCTCCCCGTGTATCATGGGCAGAACTCCTTCTTCTGGAGGACTCTCCCTGCCCAGAGCGTTACCTGGGCCAAGGAATACAGGGGGTGTTAGTAGAGCCAGAGGAGCTACTGCCCCTCTCAAGGTAAAAGAGTTATGTAGAGGCCCATGAATATGATCTTGTGAGGTAATTTTGAACAAGCCACAAACTAAGGTAATTAAGATGGATTAAACTGCAGTAACTGCCTTAAAGGGGACAAAAGGCTCCTGCACAGGAATATAGATGGTCTTTTTGGCACTTCTGTGAAGAGGATAAGGAGAAGGGGAGTTTCAATTCAAAAGTAAAGGCAATATCTTGGCAAGGCCAAGTTGTATGAGAAAGGTGTGATGGATATGTGCTGTCACCAGAGACATCCAGGCCAAGCTTGACAAGCATCTGGCACAGGTGGACCTGGGGGAGTTGGTCTCATCATACTCTTATGACATGCAGCACTTTCAAAACAGCAATTAGTGAGCTCCATAAGCCAATCCGTGTGCAGAGCAACCACTTCTTCTTGACTTCCACTTTTCCTCTGCCAGGAACTCTTCACATAACCCTGGGCAGGCTTTCTTCTGCTCTGGGAAGTTTATCCCCATAGGGTCAGGGCTGGGGTTCATGTCCCATGCAAAACCCCGGGGCAGCGATGAGATGATGCCATCATACTGGACTGTTAACATATCCATGGGCAGTAACTCTGCTCTTGCTCCCACGGCCTGACAGTGGCCGAGTACCTGCTCCCTGATACTGGCTGGTATGAGTAAGGTCCAAAAAGCAGCTCTTGCTCCACCCAGACCATGCAATACCTATCAGGGGCCAGACTCAGTACCTGCTCTAATGTCAGTAGCAACACAACACATATCACTTCATACTTGGTTCTTCGCTCTGCTTGAAAAGGGCAGGATTGGGAAGAAAGTATCTCCTGGGTGAGACTCACTTCTACCCCATCCTGGAGTCCCTGTGCAGGGTTAGGATCGGATAGGTGTTCTTTGGCCCTCTGCACTGAGTTTGAAAGGGATTCCCAGTCATTCTCACGTAGCAGGCAGGTTCAGACCATCTATCCCCAGAGGATCCAACTTCAGGAGAAGCAAAGAAAAGCTTGGAACCAAATGCACTTCATCAGATTCTCCTTTCTGCAGGGCCACAGTGTGTACTTCTGTCACCAGCCAGCTCTCTGCCTGCCTTCAGGACCTGAAGCCCTGAAGCAGCCAGAGAAGCACTAGGTTCCTGGGCTTCAAGAGGTTGAGACAAAATTATGTCTCTAAGACTCTACAGACAGACTACAGAATAGTTCAGTGTCTTTCACCCTCTGCTCTTTCTGACTTGGGCTTGCTCATTTTTCCAAGACAAGACTCTTCTGGCATAGCTGGGTCACTACACTGTTGACCAGGGGGTATCAACTGCCACCCATGGAAGAATGTGAACTTCTGCAGCACTGGGAGAGGAAGAGCATAAGTCACTGACCAGCCCCTCCACACAATGGGGTCAGTGTAAGCACCCTGCACAGATGGGGTTGTTCTCAGCCCACATCTGCAGGCTTTTCCCTTCCCTGGGCAATAACTCTGCCCATTCTTCCCAGCTCACTGCCAAGGCAGGGTAAGGCATCTCTGGTGCTGAAATGTGGGACCTTGCAACTGGTGAAAAGGTGAGGAGTTTTGTGTGTCAGAGAGGACTTCCTCCTTCATGAGTCCATCCCCCAAGGAGAGGATCAACCTCAGGAATAATTGCACTTATCCAGACATCCTGGGGAGCAGCCTGTACTGACCAATCTCCTGCATGATTTGAGAGGCATAGCTTTGCTGGTGGTGTTTTGATGTTGGTGTCTCCAGGGAAGGCTGTTTCCAAGCTCAGCTGAGTCCCTGGTTTCAGTCCTTTCTGTAGCATCCACCCTGTCTCCTAAAGCACCTTCCCTTGTGCTCTTCAGCTCAGGAGAGTTAGGAAGAGTAGGAGGAAGGGGCATGCATGACAGAGCCCAGCAAAATGGACAGACCCAGAGCAGGATGAGCTCTCCTACAGCCTCAGTGGTGCTCAGTGCTGAGAGCAGAGAGGATTTTCATCTCTGATCAAGACAGGACTGTGGTTTGACATATCCATAAAAACAGAAGGCCTATTGCATGGGACAGGTTTGTGTGTGTTTTGTACTGATGTTCCACATGTTTCTCTCTGCTGTTTGCCGGTATCATGAGCAATGCCTCTGGCCATTCATAGAGACACTGGACTAGACAGTCTTAGGGAGATGTTTGCAACATTTTCTTCCCCTCTGGGAACTGGCCACTGGTGTCACTGCATTAACACCTCTATAACAGACTGTAGGAAGTCTTACACTAGTATACCTCTTCTAGCACAACATTTTGTTATTCATTCTTCACTGCAAAGGTGGTACTAAGCATTCATCTTCTTGCTGTCCTCTCCCAGCTCAACAGACTGCATTTTATTTAATTTTTTTTTCTCTTGTTTAACCAAGTAAGAGAGTCAGGAATAGTCATTGTGCTTGTTAGGGATGGGAAGTCATCCTTCCATCCTGCAGCAAGATCATGTGCATTAATGACTCCTCAGCTAGTTTGGGACACATTCTGCATAATGAAATCAAGTTGCTGGGATGCTCATCATACACATGCACACACAGTTTCATTAGCTGCTGGGCATGAAATGGCAACCTGGCCTCAAAAATACAAAACTTGGAACCTTAAAAACAAGAGAGACTCTTTCAGATCCACACTAAGAAATCCCCAGAAGTTTGGATCATGTTTCTTGCTGATCATGGCCAAGAGGACATATTGAACCCCACTTTCAACAGCTCCTAGACCTTTGCATCTCTCTGAGACCCTAGAGATCCTCTTAATCCTTTCTGGAACCAGCAGTACTACTAAGTCTGGTCTGAGCACAGCTGTTTGCCTGAGATTTCAGGTGTCTTTTGAAAGCCTGCTGTAGGAGAAGAGGGACAGAGGAGTGACCTGAAATGCCAAGAACTTCAGGACGTTGGTGTGGGACTTCTGCACAGACAGACCATCCTCAGATGCTACAGATATTGTCTCCTACATGTATTCCTATCATGAGGGTTAAATGCCAGAGATCTGTCCAAACTCTGGGTGGGACAGATGGCTGGTGCTGCAATAGTTATGCCACGAATGAACCCTTTGCCTCTTCTGCTAGGGGTCTGTCTGCTGCTGTCCTCAGGCAGGGGAAGCTGTATGAACAGGAACCAGGTTGCTGTAAAAACAGTGGTGTGAAAATCTCAAAGAGCAGTCTCAGAGGCTGTAACCCACTTTGATTGCTGCATTTGAGCTCATTCTCTTTGCCCATGGCCCTCACCTGGGCTATGTTTCTGCATAATCCACTGATGCCCAACCTGCTCTCCTGTCTTTCAGGCTTTACCCCAGACCTGCTTTGCCACTATGGACTTGTCTGGCAATCACTGGGCTAACCCCAGTTGCTGTCACCAGGTCTGATCTCTCACCTGGTTTGGGCATTGTGGGACTACACCCTCCCTGGTAAGACATGGTCCTGCCTACCCCGCTGTCACCCTCAGCATCCCTTCCCAAGGAGCAGTTGGCTCTGCTCTCCTTGACAATGCTCACTCTGCTCACAGATGGCAGAAGGGAGGAAGAGGAGGGTGTGTTTGTTCCCAGATGGCAGGGTGGGAGGAGGGGACGATGCAGCTTTTCCACAGCTTTTCCATGTTTTTTCCACAGCTTTGCCCCATATTGTAGGTTACCCCAGTTCGGGATGCTGCAAGGGAGACTGGGAAGTAATGTGCCTCCCCCCATCTGCCTGGGGGAAACCTTGCAGCCATCACAGTGGGCGTTTTTTTTACAGATGGCTGTTTTGCTGTGCTGTCCTTGACAGAGGCAGTTTGGAAGAAGTCCTCTGCACAGATTTCTCGTGGGAAAGCCTCCTGCATGTGAAATGAGGCAGGGTCTGGGGGAAAAATGAATACGGAAGTGATCTGAAGTACCACAGAAATCCCTGCCAGGCTGCACAGCCCCGGCAGCATGCAGCCTGCCATAGCTCCACATTTTCCTTGTCTGTGAGAGGTGGCTTTGCAGTCATCTTTGACTCTTTTACTACAACTTTCTTTGTGCATAACAACAAACAGTGTGAGAGTGAGGTAAACATCAACTTGTTTACAGTATATATGGCTATTACTTACAGCAGATCTGTGCAGCCACAAGGAGCCAGCATATGTGACAGATCCATAGTGCTTTCCACTGTGCTTTGTCAACAGTTAACTTACCTTTGAATTATGTGTTTTTCCTGCAAGAGAATGAAAATTTATATTCATTACAGTCCACATTAACCTTCGGTGACCTCTGCCCAGAATGCACATGGGAGGCTGCATCTGGCAATCATCTCCTTTTCCTGCAGCGAAGCTGTGGTTAATTAGTCCAAAGTTACTCCCTGTCCTACTTTGGAAGTGACATTTACTCCTCAAGTCTCTTTAACTGCTGATCTTTAGCTCTAATTAATTTTCTCACTGATCACAATGTCCTGTGCTGCACGCAGCAGCTTCAGCTCCCATTGTTGGAGGAGACTTTGCCACCTGCCGAGCCCTTCCTGAACAGCAAAGGTGCTGCAATCTTCTCTCCTTCCGTGTGCTATTAATTGGCCTGACTCCCTCTGCCTGTTCAAAAGATGGTTCTTTGCTGTTTGCAAAGCTTGAAGCAATGGCAAATGTTAATGTACAATTGATGAAGCAATTGGAGTTTTGTCCAGGATGCTGCTTATACATGAACAGTTACTGCTGGCTAACAGGGTCAGGCAGCGGCCATCAAGCACAGGAGGCTTGCTTACACTCCCTGATCTGCCAGGGAAATGTCTAAAACTTGTCAGTCATGAATACTCCTAATTGCAGAATGTATCAGAGAAAAGCAATTGTGGCCACTTTGCTGCTACACATCTCAGGAGGTAGGAGAATTAAGAGGCTGGCAAGAAAAATCCCTTGTAGTAGAAGGTGGACCCTGGAGAGGTTTACACTCCTTCAGAAGCTGAATCAAGTGATTCAACCAGTAGCGTGTGCTGCCTGCCTTTAAAGCTCTCTGTGGAGTTTGGTGCTGTTATCACGTTCTGAAGATAAAAAGCAAGGATATAAATTTCCAGCAAAGGGAAATTAATGTCCTTCTCTAAATGAGCCCAAGCTCCCTGCATCAAAGCCACCAGTACTTATTTTACTGTCTGTGGATGTGCCATGCACACTTGGCCCTCCACTATTCTGTCTCACAGGTGTGTGGGTTTTCTTTTTATAGATGTTTGGAGGTTCATGGGGAGGGAGAAAGAATCTCCCACAAATTTTGAGCAGCAGATGAACACAAGCGTCCATGAAATAAACTGTAAAGCAGGATGGAAGTGTGCAGTGAATACTCTCACAAATCTACAGCACTGTCATGCTCCACTACGGTGAACACATCATGCATTTACTGAAGTAACTGTTATGGCTTTGTTTATGTAGGCTGCATCTTTAAATCTTGGCTGCCTCTCCTAGGTACTCCTGGATTTCCAGATGCCTTGTGCCTGCATGTAAAGACAGGGAGGAGAGAGTCTCAAGTAAGGAGGAAGCCTCTGGCTGAGGAGCCCAGGTTGATTCTCTCCTGCTGACTACAGCTGATGGCTCTGTGTGTGTCTAAGTCTTAATTACCTCCCAGATATCAGAATCCTACTTAGTGGGGAGTTGTGTAATTAGCTTTGATACCTCCTAACTATGGGTAACAGGAGCAGGAGTTCATTTCCTCTGGCACAGTCTCCCTGCACAGGAGGTGCCTTCGTGGGGCCAGGCCAAGCATCTTGCCCACAGACACCTGTCAGTGTGTGAAGACTATCCCCTTCTGTAGGATTTGGGGGCAAATCCATGAAACAAATGAGTACTTAGAAAAGGGTATAGAAAGGATTTAGTTATCCACATCTGAATATCATGAGTCTAAGCAGACAAATGCTTAGATGCTCTACTTGACATTTGGGGTACTCTGTGAATTAGGTGTAGACAGGCAAATAATTTGATGAGTTTGACAATTTGGTCATTTAATAAGGTGACTGATGCAGACCTGTACTAAATGTGAAAATTCTGTGCCTGGCATAAATTTTTGACTTTGGGAAACTAGATCTCTGTCTGGGATGTCTACCTGGGTTTCAGGCATGCTTGTGATTGTGCTCACCTCCGTGTCACTTGGGACAGGCTCAGGGAAGGGGATCTGCAGGGAGATCCCCCCATGTCATACAGGTTTCATCCTGTCACAGGAATGCCCAGAGTTGACCCAAGTCTGCCCTGAGTCTCAGATCTGCTAGTGTCTCCTCATATAAAAGGAAGCTCTCAGATGAAAATGGACAATTTTTCAGAGAAGTTTTTGTTCTCTAAAAACTACACTTTCAGGTCACTTGAAATCAATCAGAAACACAGATTTTTTTTGTTTGTTTTCAAATTACTTTGTCAACAAAACAACAGCAACAAAACACACACACACAAAAACCCCAAACAAAACAAAAACAAAACCCAAAACCAAACAAAACACACTAAACACACCAAAAATAAAATAAAATAAAAATGACAGAAGAAGAGGAAAACTCAAAAGCTTAAAATATTATCTAATATTTACTTAGGACCAAATAGTTTTCTTCTTGAAACTTTCCAAAATAAATTATTTTAAAATGTTTTAAAAGCCTAAGCTAAAATAATTAAAAAAAATCCCAACATAATAATTCTGGAGATTTCATGTTCTAATAGCCTGAAATTTGGGCATAGCCAGATGCCCCATGGGACATCAAGTTAGCCCCTCTCCTGTGCCCTCATCCTCCCCCACTCCGCTGAGAACCCATGGAACATGGGTGACAGAGCTGCTGAGATGAAGAAGGGCAGACAACTTTTGAGGGACTCTGACATCTTTGTGCCACATCTAGAGAAAACCTGTCCAGTGGTGCTGCATACCCCTCTCCAAGGACAAAACTGTCCACCTCTTGCTGTCACATGCACTGGAGGAGTTGTGGCTCCCCTGCTTCCTTCCACCACCTGCTGCTTCCTCATGTTTTGGGATGGTCTCTGGAGGTGTCAGGAGCAGCTACAATCAGAGCTACTATCTGGATATCAAGAATGGATAGCAGGATAGACAGATGAGAGACTCCTTCATGAAAAGGGATAAAATGAAGGGTGGGAGATCCTTGCAACCACTCCTGTCCCTGTTTTTTTTCATCATCTCCAGCCCCACTGCAAAACAGCTTACTCCGGTGGTGTGAGACCTGTCCACCAAAGGTAGCTGCATTACTTTGTTGTGACATAGGGTTGGAGCAGGAGGCTAAGCCACCCAACAGTGTGAAGCTGAAGGTCCCCAAGATGTGGAAGGCATGTGATCTTATTCCTCTGCACACTCCTGCAACGAGGAGGAGATGGGCAGGCTCCATTGTGCTGACTCCTGCATTGCTGAGCCAGCCTGCAGCCATTCTTTTTATTGCTGATGCTGCTTCCTATGGAAACAATTTAGTGCTAATAAGCTCCATTTATAATAGTAAGAAATGGTTCAGTGGAATAATTGTCACTAAATGCCATTCATGGCTTTGTTGCTTTTCCTGTGCATTGCTAATTATTCTGCATCTGAAATAGCACCCAGAGAAACCACTGAATGCCAGTGAAAAGGGTTCTCAGCGCTCAAAGAGCCTGAGGCAGGGTATGATTAGAAATATCAAGGCCCTAATCCACCAGACAATGCCTTCTGTACTGTATGTAATGCACTTCCACAAAATCATAGCCTTTGCAAACACTGGGGACATGCAGCGTCCTCCACTATACCTCAGGGTCCTAGCAACAATTTATGAGCAAACTCTTGTCAAAGGGTCAGTGTTGTGTGATGGAAGGTGATTATGTGGACAAAGTGACCCTGCAACAAGCACTAGAGAAGGAAGTGTGGGAATGAGGGGGGGGAAGGGACAGCATGGCTGAGATCCCTTAATCCTGTAGAGGTTCATGGTGAAGAGCCCCAGGCAGAAACAGATCTGCACTCTTTGGTGCGATGTTGTTGCTCTGAACATGTCCTTCACTGAAACCCACTTAACACCACAACAGTGTGCACTGCAAGCCATGCAGATAGGCACTGACTCTCTGAATCAGAGACAGCAAGATGACTTCAGCTCCCCACTGCTTGGAAAACATGGGGTGAGGATCCAGGAATATTCTCCCAACCCTCCCTCCTGGAGCAAAGCTGCTGAGAAATCAGATCCCTTACTGCTGCAACTTGACCTCAGAGACTTTACTCACAGCATCAGGTCCAGATGGGAGGCTGTCTCTGGAGTACTGTGTCCAGTTCTGGGATCTCCAGTTTGATACAGACAGGGATCTGCTGGAGAGAGTTCAGTGAAGGTTAGAAAGATGCTGAGGAGACTACAGCCTCTCTGTGCTGAGCAACGGCTGTATGCCACTGTCATAGTTAGAGGGGCCGGGACCAGTTTATCGTTATGTGGTTAGAAGCAAAACTGTGTATTCTATACTCTCCATGTCACTGCTCACGGGCTGTTAACAACTAAGTCATCAGTAGCAGCTGCCCAGGAGCCAGGATCGGGACCCTGACCCTGCCCCCACGGGATTTCCGTCCCTGCTCGGAGCCTTCGGGACACTGCTCGGAGCCCTGCTGGGAGCTGCACGGACCTGTCTGGAGAGGCGGCTGATCTTCTCCGGAGGAGGAGAGCACCAAACCTTTTCTCCACGGCATCGCTGCGTTCAGCGGGACTACTGCTGCACCAGGACTGTTTCACAGGGACTTCTTCCACCCCCCCAGCCGGCAGTGTCGGGTTGTATGCGGACTCTCTTTCGGGTGTTTCTTTGTACCGTTGCATTTCTCTTGTTTTGTATTTCTGACTTGAGTCCCTCGCTGCTTTGCTTTTCAAACCATTACAGCCACTATTACAAGCATACTGCTTGTTTTTTTGACTTTTATTTTCCTTTCCATGTAGCTGACTGAAGTGTCTTTTCATTGTTCCACCCCAGAATGTAGGGCAAAGGGTCAGTCCCTCTCCCCATGTGTAATAACTTAGCTACAAATGAGGTGCTTGCACAAAAGGAAACCAAACTGTTATAACACACCTTTTTACACACCGGCCACACAAGTTCCAGCTAAATATGGTCTATCCACTCTACTGAACTGTTTTATTCAATTGCTCCAGCTGCTTGGGAAGACTCTAACAAGCCTGTGTGAAGACTTGCAGGGCTTTGCCTGGGTGAAATGTCATGAGTGAAGGAGTGTCTGACTGTTGGCAAGCACTCATAAAGAGCTCCAGAAAGCCCCAGCTCAAAATTAAAACCAGCTCAGATCCCTTGCATACCCCAAGAACCCTGAGTTCCTCTGTTTCATCAACATCACTCTGTGATAGCAGAGCAATTCTGGAAAACATCCTGGGGAATACTACTGTTTTTTTTTTTAGCCCGGTGTTCCCAGTCCAGCTACCGCTCTGCATGGCAGAATTTGTGTGCAAAGCTAAGCTTGTGGGGAAAGGTGAAAACACTGAGTAGCAAAGTCTGTTCATTTCCAACAAGGACAATGTATGGTCCCTACTGTCACTGCCCAGTGCTGTCTATGAGCAGGTACTGGTCCTCCCACTGCCTGCAAATCAAAGAAAAGATCTGAACTCTGAGCATGTCCCTGAACTCCAGTCCCTTACTGGCCATGGATATTCAATTGGGATTTTTTTGTGTGGTTTGGTTTGGTTTTAATTTAGCAGCTGGATACAAGTGTTGTGGTCTCTCAGAGTGCTGTGGCTTTTCACTGGGGACTTGCTTCAAAATAAAATTAGGCAGAAGAGTTTTATCTAATTACCACAAAGCAGATGTGTGCCTTATAAGGAGTATGAAAAGTGAAAAAGAGGATCACTGTGAATTTCCCTGTGCTGGCATCTTTGACAGAAGTGTTTGTTCAGAGGAAATTATAAATTGCAAGCAAGTTGCATTAAGTTGCTGTAAATTTTAAGTTTTTACTTTTAGATAGGCAATAAAATGACTTTATTTTAAATTAAGCTTCCACTTCACCTAATGCATTTATCAATAGGCCACAATCAGTAGCTGTGTCACATGTTTTACATGAAGGTATCATTTCATTTTCTCCCCAGGTGAGGTTTTTTTGCAAACACATCACTTTTTAGTCTTCAGTTGGTGCAGAGATACTGGGTACAGAGTAATAACATGAACAAGGGACAGCAAAGGACAAAGGGCAGGCACCACAGCACACTTTTTTTGCCTGACAGCATGCAGAAAATAAGAGATTTTTAAATTGATCCTTACCAGATGGGTTTCACTTCAGAGCAACCACAGTAGCTAAAGTCTTCTCATCACATCTGTGGGCACCTAATTATGGAACTTTCTTCGGGAAAAGTGAAGCTGCTGCTTTAAAAACAGAGATTTGATGGGGACCTGTCTTCTCTCTGAAGTCAACACAAGAACAGCGTGAGCTTGGCAGTGATGTTTTGCAAGAGTTTGTAGGAACACCATCTTTACAGACTACCCATGTGGATATTTTCCTTTTCTCCCTGGTTATGCTCTGTATTCCAGGCTTAAAAAATCCAAGATCTCTAGATGACTGACAATACTGGCAGCACTGTGACCATGGGACTCTGAATCCTAAGTGGTTTCAAGAGCTGGTTACTGCTTATGCTTTTAATAGTGCCCGGTTGGAAATGTAGCCAACTAAGTGCCATAAGAACAGGGCATCTCCATCTCCTGTTGGCCCTTGGGCATAGCTTACATAAGCCCTGGTTTGGGTGTAAAGTATCTAAGACACTCCAATGTGGAGGATGGGGTTGAAACCTAGATGGTGTCAGTGCCATGAATGCACACATAGCATTTAGGAGTTAGGCTGGTTACGCCCAGGGGCAGCTCACTGGTAGCTGTCAGAGAAGTTTGAACCCCTTTGAGAAAAAGCTAGACTGGAATGGCTCCAAAACTTCATCAAGGTGTCTCTTGTTCTTGTGGGAGCTGCTCTTAATCTGTGACTGTCGTGACCCCAGCTTGGATGGTACCAGTTTGACCTGAGACTTTCCTTGTCACTGTGGACTGCTCTGGTGAGCACTGGAATGTGATTAGTCCTGGATACTCTTTCCAAACCTGAATCTGATCCAGACTTGCTGGCTCAAATTCCTGAATGCTTACCCCTGTGGACTTTTATGGCAATCTGTACTCTTGGCTGAACCTGGCCACCATCACTGGACCTGCTTTTGTCACTTTTTGCTCAATATTGTAAGAAAGACTAGTGTGTTCAGTCTTTCCCAACCACAGCTCCTATCAGCTTTATTCATCTGTGCCTCTCCTTCCTCTGTAAAGCAGCCAGCCTTTCTGGTCCCTGGCAAACAGGGTCTTTAAACCTCAGTCAACATGCAAGCTGAACTGTGTATTTACCATAATCCATAAAATTAATGAAAAGACACTCAGCTGTCAAGAGAAGACTGTCTGATGGGCAGTATTCACAGTGACCAATGGCAGAAAGGAAAAAAAAGGACACAGAAATTAAAACAGAGCTGGTATTTTCCTTCCCACAGCAAGAAGCTTGTGAAGTCCTCTTGAAAAGCTCCACCAGTGAAAGCATTACCGTGTGGCCAGTACAAACACCTCTACAGGAGGTCTGGTACCAGCCTGAGGGCTGTGCCGCATAGCTGGGGGGACCTCCCACTGTCTCACACTCAGGAAAAGGGGAATCATCACATGCCCTCTACAAGCCAGGGAGTACAATGCAACTTAAACACACCCCCTGCTGTCCCTGTTTGGTGAAACGTCCCTCATGGGCTGCTCACTTCTAAGACTGCACAACTACAATGGACATTGAGCACTGGAAATTGAAACCTGTGCCTTGTACAGCCCACCCATAGTCAGAGGTCTTGTTCCATCAGTTCCTTGGGAGCTGGTGATTTGGGCACAGCTTCAGGTTTAAGACTCACCTGTGCTGCCAAAAATATTTGCCTTTTGAGTTTCAGGAACTTACCAGTTTAAGAAGCTGAGAAACCAGGTCCTGGACAGTCTTCAGTGAGGAAACAGATCACTTTGAAGTTATAAACACGTGTCACTATGGTAACCTTATAATTGACATTTCTGGGGTATTATAGAGTCTGAAACTCATAAACTTAATGAAAGTACATTTTTATTGCACTTCAACTTCATCTCTGATTAAATCAAATTTGCATAATGGAAACTTATTACATTTCCATGTTTCTAATTTCCCTTTTTTTTCCATCTCCTTTTAACTTCCTTTGCCAAGTGTGGATAAGGTTTTGTTTGTGAAAGCTGTTGAAGGTTGCCTAAGCCATGACTTTGCTGAAAAATGTTTTTAATAATTTGTGGCAGAATTGCTCAGGAACTGAACCCCTGAGAACTGGCTACACTGTAGTTCTTTGAAATGTCTCTCTTTCTTCCCAGTAATGAGAAAACTGCAGCCCCTGTATGTTATTAAGTGGTTGTTGCGAGAGCGAGGTGCTGGAAGCACTGTGAAAGGTAATTTATCAAGGAGAGCTGAAGCCTGCTGCTCTTCCGCAGCCTTGCCCTCATGCCATCTTTGCAAAACATTTTAAGCAGTGTGTATGTTTTTCTTTTCAATGAACAAAAGCTCACAGCTGTGCCATCAAGTAAATAATAACATGTTTCTTGTCGGCTTGAGTGACAACTGTTCCTAAATGCAGGTTAAGCAGAACGGCCCTGGGAGAAGATTTGTTTTCCTTGTCTTCTCTGGGACAGTGGAACAAACTGTTCTCTAGGCAAAACAGATACTGCACAGGTCCCTGCTGTCAGAGAGACAGACTCACCAAGGATCTTACTTTTCTTTCATTTCACAATGGGTCCCACACTTTATTCAAAGACACAAGTTTAACCCGCACAGGCTGCAAGGGTTTGAGGGCACCATTTTGAACCTGGTTTCTCCAAGTGAATTTGCAGAGTTTGTGAGGGTGAACACAGAGAGTCCCAGCTCCATCCTGGGCTGTGACTTTGAGGATCATTGCTTGTCCTCTGTGGCTGATGCAATATGGTGGGATGGGGAGCAGGTGGTGCTCTTGTGGATCCAGGTCTCCTCCACCTTGCAGCCCCTGAGCATCCAACTCTCAAACCATGCCTCAAGCACTACTGAAGAGAAACCTCTTTGATCAGGAAGAATGCCTTCAAACAACTGAGGATCACTGCTCCACAGGAAGGACTGGAAATGAAGAAAAGCTCTGAACTCCAGGAAGAACATTACATACAGGTCAGTTAATGGTTCAGAGCTATGTAGTGCACCAGCCAACAAAGCTCTGACCTAAGACTTAGGGACCAGACATCCTGCACCCAAACAAGGCACTCCCATCACTGGGATGCTCCATCACATCTTCTGTCACTAGCACAGTGATGCTGTGAATTCTGCACTCTGCTCTGTACCACATCTCAACAGGACATAAGGAAGTGGGAGAAGGCTATTTTGACATTTCAGGACATAGAGCTCAAGTCATGGTCATCCTGCACAATCTTCTTCACATTGTTTCAAAGGCAGGAAGAAGCACCAAGAATAGGTAAGTTTGAAGGGAAAAGTAAAGGTACCAAATGGCCAAGCATCAGCTGCTCCTTAATTCTCACCATTGACTTATGTATAGGAAAGCCCTGTCTCAGGGCTGATCTGAATGATTATGAGATGGTGTCTTGAAGTTTGGGCCATGTCATGCAGAGCTCCACTTCACTGCCACCTCCTTGTCCTTCTACTGCATCTTCCATGTAGCACAGAATTCCATCAGTCACTTCATTCACATTAACATGTCCCCAGTCCTGCTGTCATTCTCACGGGTTTTTCTATGGAAACCTTCACCTCTAGAGAACTTAAGTGAGACATTTGCTCTAGGGTGAAATGCAATTATCAGGTCAAATGTCTGGGAGGTAGCAAGAAATGCATGTCTGGAGCCATCCAAGTCAATGTGACACCCAATCCGTGCCACTTGGTCCTCAGTGATGCCTGAGGCTGAGCAACTAAGATGAGGTCTTGTGCTCTGCCATGTGCCCTGGCAAATGCTGTCATTTTCGCCCCAGTCAAATGCCTCCTGACAGGCCTTTATTTGCTGTCACCAGAGGTGAGGCCCTTATAATGGCCTCTTGGAGAGAATTGCTCTCCCTGAAGAAGAAAGTTTCAGGAGATCCCCTAGTCTCCCAGAATTTGTCACTCTGCTGCTCTGTCATTAACACAGGGCATGCTGGTTTTCATGTGTATGCAAATGAACTTCGGCTTCATGCAGGCATCCAGGAGCCTGACATATTTCAGACCAAAACAAGCCAAGTGCTCATCAAACCTGCCTCAACTTAGTGTGTGCAGTGTCTTCCCAAGCATATATGTTAGCCAGTCCTGTGTCTCCTGGCTTGGTGAAGTTTGATCCCTGTCCTGACAACAACATAGCAGCTTCACCACCTGTCCCTGCAGATCCTGTCTCTGCAAGAGGACAAGGAAAAGTCAAGAGCAATGCTACCTACCACCCCATTAAAGTTCTTGGATGGAAGTGACACTCCCTCCTGTGTGGGGACAGAGAGGACTCACCGTGTCCATCTCTTGGAGGTTGGGCCGCCTGCCCTAGTGATGCTCACCTATGCTGCCAGAGCTGCCTGCAGACTGTCAGAGAAAGAGGAATCCCTGGCTATCTTCTCTGCTCTTGGGCCAACAGCTGCAAAATGCTTTCACTACCCAAATTTCCTACCCTACATTCTCTCCCTTCTCATGATACTCTCCCCCTCATTTGTCCTCTCCACAACTAATGAAAACATACTTCTTCTAGGAGCACTCTTCATGATTTCACAGTATCACAGGGTGTCAGGGGTTGGAAGGGACCTTGGAGATCTTCTTCATACCAGAGCAGGACCACAAAGGACACATCCAGGTCCACAGCACATGTCACAAAAGAACGCAGCCAGAAGGGTTTTGAAAATCTCCAGAGGAGGAGACTCCACAACCTCTCTGGGGAGTCTGTCCCTGTGCTCTGTGACCCTTACAGTAAAGAAGTTCCTCCACATGTTAAGGTGGAACCTCTTGTGCTCCAGTTTACATCCATTCCCCCTTGTCTTATCACAGGGCACAAGTGAGAAGAGGCTGTCCCTTTCCTCTTAAGACTCAGCCCTCATATATTTATAAACATTTATCAAATCCCATCTCAGTCTTCTCCAGATTCAAGACCCCCAGATGTCTCAGACTTTCCTCATAAGGCATGTGTTCCAGTCCCTTCATCATCCTTGTAGCCCTCTGTTGGACTCTCTCAAGCAGATCCCTGTCTCTCTTGAACTGGGGAGCCCAAAACTGGATGCAGTACTCCAGGTGAGGTCTCACCAGTGCAGAGTAGAGGGGGAACAGAACCTCCCTCAATCTGCTGGA
>VWZY01002102.1:178893-193953 GCA_013399075.1 Chloroceryle aenea | reverse complement strand
TATGCCTGGCTGTGTGGGCTTTCCAACAAATATCAGGGTGATTGAAGTCACCCATGACTACCAGGGAGAGTGTTCTAGAGGCCACTTCCAGTTGACTGTAGAAGGCTTCCTCATCATCTTCTTCTTGGTTTGGTGGTCTGTAGTAGACACCCAGAGCAGTTTCACTCCCTTTTCCATGTCCCTTAGTTTTTACCCACAAGCTTTCAACCTGTTCTACCTCCCCTCCTGGATAGAACCTAATACATTTCAGTCACTCTTGCACATAGAGAGCATCACCACTGCCTCGCTTTGCTGGTCTATCTTTTCTGAATAGTACATAGACATCCATAACAACATTCCAGTCATGGGAACTGTCCCACCACGTCTCAGTAACTGCAATTATATCATAGTTTTGTATCCTAACGTATATCTCTAACTCCTCCTGCTTATTCCCCATGCTCTGTGCATTGGTATATAAGCATTTCAGAGAGGGAGTAAAGTTTTTAATCTTTTCATCCAACCATTTCTGGCCACCTCTGTGGCCACCAATCTACCAGAGAGCCCTGTGCATCTGTAGTCACACATACCACCACTATTCACCTCAAGAGGGATAGCAGACTGAAGGCTGTCCCCAGGGTCACCTCTAGTGAGTCTGGGTTTATCCCCCTCCCCCTTAGAGCCTAGTTTAAAGCCCTTTTGAAGAGCCCTGCTAACTCCTGTGCAAGGATCCTTTTCCACCTATGAGATAGGTGCGCTCCATCTGCTGACAGTAGACCAGGTGCCATATAAACTTCTCCATGATCAAAACCACCAAAATTCTGATGATGGCACCAGCCTCTCAGCCATCTGTTAATTATATTTGTTTTCCTCCCTCTTTCTGTATTCCTCCCTACTACTTGAGGGATTGAGGAGACCACCTGTGCACCCAAACCTTCAACCAGTTGCCTCAGTGCCTTGAAGTCCTTCTTGATTGCCTCTGGACTTCTCTCAGAAACGTTATCATTACCAACCTGGAAAACTATCAAAGGATAATAATCAGAGGTGTGCAACAGATCAGGCAGCCTCCTTTTAACATCTCTAACCCAGGCCCCAGGGAGGCAGCAGACTTCCCTGTGAGATGGGTCTGGTCTACAGATAGGCCCATCTGTTTCCCTCATAAGAGAGTCACCTACTACAATAACCCTCCTTTTCTTTTCTTCCTCACTGAGAAAGTCCTAAGTCGTGAGGCTGAGGGACAAGCTATGAATGAATCACCAGCTGGATCCTCATGAGAAGGATTGTCAAATTTCTGCCATTCTCCTGCAAAATACTTCCCTATGGGTGGCATTTGCTCATCAGAAAGTTGCAGGATGACCTTCTCAGAGAAAGGTCTAAGCCCTGAACATGTTAGCTTTTTTAATCCCCCACTCCAGTAGAAACTACAGACATTTAGAGTTTGACAGTTTAGCTGGAGTCCAGATATTTTTATATTGCTCAGATGTATTTTTGTATTGTTCAGTGAAAAGAAAGCTTCTTTGACTTTTCTGTATATTTGGTGTTTTTTTTCCCCTCAGAAAATACAATATCTGTTAAAAAAAAAAATGCATCTGAAAATCAAATTTTTTCTTTTCTTGATGGAATTTTGACAGCCTTTACCATGAAGCAATAAAAGCATCTCTCCAGGGATTATGGGCAGTGGGCATAGCACCACTAATGAAAATAAACAGGCATTTCCAGCAACCTTTAGTTAAAGACCTGTCCTGGATGGATGTAGAAAGAAAGTCTCATCACAGAAATGGGGAGGTAAAAGTCTGCTCTATCATTTGGCAGGTCAGCTCTGTGGAACAAAGTCAGGAGATAGAGTGTCAAAGCCTGACACTCCATCATGGGATGAAGAAATGCTGTTTTCTGCAAGGACATGGTTTGAGACAGACCTCACCCTTCTAGTGTGAGCCACAGACCTCTTCTAGCACCAGAAACATTTTCTTAAGGGCTAAGAGAGTCACCACAGAATCATAGAACGGTAGGGTTTGGAAGGGACTTCTGGAGATCATCAAGTCCAATTCCCCCTGCCAATGCAGGAACACTTAGGGCAGGCCACACACGAACAGATCCAGGCAGGTCTTGAAAGTCTTTAGAGAAGGAGACTTCACAACCTCTCTAGCCAGCCTGTTTCAGGGCTCAGTCACTCTCACAGTGAAGAAGTTTTTCCTTATGTTGAGGTGGAACTTCCTGTGTTTCACCTTACTACCTTTACCTCTCATGCTATCAAAGGGCCAACTGAAACAAACTTGACCCTTCTGCTTGACACCCACCCTTCAGATATTTGTAAACATTCATAAGACCACCTCTCAAGTCTTCTCTTTTCCAAGCTGAACATTCCCCAGGGTTCTCAGGCTTTCCTCATAAGAGAGATGTTCCAGTCCCTTCATCATTTTTGTATCTCTCCACTGGACTGTCTCTAGTATATCCCTATCGCTCTTGAACTGGGAAGCCAGAACTGGACACAATACTCCAGAGGTGATCTCACTAGCACAGAGTAGAGGGGAAGAAGAACCTCCCTCAACCTGCTGGCCACAGTCTACTTTATACACCCCAGGAGTCTGAGGTGTAGGATGTGGTGTAACACATGGCACTACTGCATCTCCTCCTGTCATGGTTGCAGCCATCCTCTGCAGAACGACAAGTCTCCCCAGGACCCTTGAGGAAGGATCATGCAGTTCTACCCCAAGCTCCTGAGTCTGAAATCCAGGGGATATGTAAGAAGTTCCCTATCAGATATCCAGGAATATATTTTTTCTGTTTCCTGTGCATTTAACAGACACCTAAGATGTTGTTAATTGCTAGTCATTTTACCCAAAGACAGCTCCAGATTCAGCTGTCTTTATCACATGCCTAGCATAGGGATTAGGCAGTTTTCACGTCTCCAGAACTGTAGTTAACTCATGACTGGTGAGGCTGCACTTCAAATCGTGGGTTCAGTTTCGAGCTACTCACTCCAAGGACATCAAGGGGATGGAGCATGTCCAGAGAAGGGCAACGAAGCTGGGGAAAGGTCTAGAGAACACGTCTGGTGAGGAGTGGCTGATGCACCTGGAGCTGTTCAGCCTGGAAAAAAGGAAGCTCAGGGGAGACCTTCTCACCCTCAAGAACTCCCTGAAAGGAGGTTGGAGCCAGGTGGGGTTGGTATTCTCTCCAAGGAACAAGCGACAGGACAAGAGGAAAAGGGCTCAAGTTGCACCAGGGGAGGTTCAGGTTGGACATTAGGAAAAATGTCTTCCCCACTGGGGTTGTCAAGGCCTGTCCCAGGCTGCCATGTCAGTGGTGGAGTCCCCATCCCTGGAAGGGTTTCAAAGCTGTGGAGATGTAGTGCTAAGGGACATGGTTTAGCTGTGATCTGGCAGTGCTGGGTTAATGGTTGGTTTTGATGATCTTGAAGGTATCTTCCAACCAATACAATTTTGTGATTCTGTTATTCTGTAATTCTGTGATTTCATTAGTCTCCCTTCAGAGACAGCTCTACAAAGCTTTGGTGTGTGCATCTGTCTAGGCACATCCCAGGCCTGTCCCTTACAGCCCTGTAATAGGTAACTGGGGATAATTTGATAATCAAACAAATTGGTGGTAATTGGCTATAACAGCCCCATGGCAGGTCCACAACATCCCTCCATGTGCAGCCCTGTGCTCCCCATCTCTTCATGATATGCCAAACCTGAAGCCTATATTCAAGGTCCTGTAAAATCCAACTCAGAACAGTATTGTTGTGTCCACTTTATTTCCCATCTTCCTCCTACTATGTCCCACTGGCTCAGTATGGTCCCAAGGCTGATGTTGTCTACCAAGCTGCGATTTGAAACCATGGTCTCCTCCTGACTGTTGCAGCCAACTCATTCTGTAGCTGCCCCTTTTCCTCATTCACCAGACTACAGCAAAGGAGTTGGTCTCTGAACTGCCCCTGCTTCCCACTGCACTTGCTTCCCTGCTTATCTGTTTTGGTTAATAAAAAAACATCTGACCTCCTTCTGACCAAGATACTGGAACAGGTTTCCCAAGGAAGTTGTGGATGCTCCAACCCTGGAAGTATTCAATGCCAGGCTAAATGGGGCTCTGAGCAACCTGGGGCGGGAGGTGCCTCTGCCTATGGCAGAGGGACTGGAACTAAGTGATCTTTGAGGTCTCTTCCAACCCGTACCATTCTATGATTCTATGGTTCTATGTTTTATTATTCCCTATCTTAGGCATCTGTGCAACTGAGGAAGTGAAACAATTTCAGTGAACATCAAAGAAATGAGACTTCTGCCCTCTTCATCTGTCTGGTAGAAGACAGCTTCACCTATCACAGGCTTGCAAGGCAGGCAGCAGCTGGACCTCAGCAATCCACAAATGTCCCTGTAAAGACAGGCCTTAAGTACATGGGAAAATCCTCACCTCATTTCTGTCTACATAGGAGATGATTTCACCTTTCTCCTGAGCTGGTTTCTGTACACGCACCTCTCCCTTCTAGGCAGGAGGTAACAACATAAAAAGGGTACAGTCCTTTTCTGCATAAAGTGGGACAGAGCAGGACTGTAACACATGCGTCCCCAAGTGCCACATGGCCAGCTTCTTGAAAGGTGGACAGCAGAATAGATGTTACTGGTGGCCACAGATACACTTCTCATTTCATTCTTCAGGAGGTGTGGCAGGAATATTGTGCTGCATGACTGTAGTGGGAAAGAGTGGAAAGGGAATATTCTGGACACTACCAGAAATATGTGTGTTTGCTGTTGGGCAAAAAGAATCCAGCTCCAAAGCATCAGATCCTTGGTGAATACCCAAGTCAATGCTCTTTTCTCACAGATAAAAGGAAAGAAAAATGTTTCAGCTTTTTTCTGAAATTTCCAGCCCCCATTTCAAAGCACAGAAGGGATGGAATTATTCAAAGAATAAGTCTCTGGTGTTTCTTGTCTTAACAAAATGAGACCTTTTCAGCTTAGTCTTAGAAATAGCTAAATTGTGTGCATGAAGCATGGCAGAATGGTGCAGCATGTGCCAGAAGCCTGACGTGGGAAATTTCATTCCAAATGGTTCAAGTCTGGCAGAGGAGCAAGGACCTGAATGTAGGACCGTGCAATGGGAAGTGCTGGCAGCCCTTATTTTTCCATTTTACTAGTCTCTCTTGTAATATTGACATGCTTCCCGTTCAGTGCATGCTGGAGTGCTTTGCTGGGTGGAGGCCAGCTCTGAGTGATGCTTTTGCACTGCATGGAGAGGAAATTTAAGCTCCTCGTGGGATTTGACAGGCTCTGAACCCTGGAACAGCTTTACCATTAGTATGGTTCTGTTGCCTTGTGGTAATCCCGTGTTGTGGAGGCCAGAAAGGCACAAGAGAAACAGCCTGAGCTCACCGGTGAACGGGGCTGACTGGTGACACTCAGGCCTGGGGGCAGCTCTGTGTTTTAGCACTCACAAGTGGCTCACCCTGAGCACTGTCTTGGAGGGCTGTCCTGGGCCAGCCCATGGCCTTCTGTTTCCTCTGTCTCCCACATGGACCTCCACAGTTGATGGTGCTAGGCAAGTCTTGTCATCAGCCTGTTTCACCTCCTGTGTGAAGGGGTTGGCACTGGTCCTGTCCTGGGCAAATAACTTGTAGTAGAGAATCTCATCTGGCCAAACCAGTGAGCTTAGAAGGAAAGGGGTTGCATCCTCACAAGGACATTGGAGGGTGAATTTCCTCCTGAATAGGCTCTACAAAGGTGATCTTGTGGAAATCTCATGAAAAATTCTGTTGAGAAGGTACAGGGTCAAGAGGACGAGGAAATCACAAGGAAAGGAAGAAGAAAGTGGTGGGAGGGATAGACTTCATGAAGGGATTCTGGACCTCTTCAGAGACTGTGTCCAAGCGACACCCATGAGGAAGGCTCCTGTGTTTCTGTGCCTTGGGCAGTATCATACTGCAGTTGTGGACCGACATTCATCAAATGCATTTCCAGACAGCCGTTCCTGGGGTCATCACTCCTCCAGAATAGGGCAGGGCCTTGCTGAGGGCTTGGTTGGAGTAGCAGATGAACCCTCCCTGTTGGTATTCTTCCTCCTGACCATTAACAGCCTCATTTCTCCTGCAGCAAGGCAGCAAGTCCTATCACATCCAGTGGAGCACAGAGGCACAGTTTCTGCTGAGGACAGTGTGTCTCAGCCCACCCTCGCACCAGCTTAACTAGGAGCCAAGGTCCATGAAGCAGCAGTAAATGAGGTGCCATAGGGGTCATATCAGCAGGACAGGCTGCCATTTGCTCACAGTAGAGCATGACAGCAATTCCTTCAGTCATAAAAATGAAAATCAATAAAACTAAGAAACTGGGGCTCCTGTCTGGCAGAGCAAATCAGACACTGCATTAATAACCTACAGGGGAGAGGGCAGCCTTACTGAGAAGGCTTTAACAGTCCCCGCGGAGCCCATCAGAGGACTGGAGACAGGGTTATCATTGTCTTGACAAGCATTGGTGTCACCTACGTAGGGAGGTAAGAACAGCTATAGCACCAGTGTCAGCAAGCAGACAGCATCCCCAAGGAGTCAGCTTACCCCCCAGAGCTCTCCTGTGCTTGTGCAACACTCAGCGTCATAAGACCAAAACCTCTGTCCTGCACGAAGGACGTCTCTGTGAAGGTACCTGGGCAGAGCCTGCTGCCCCTGAGCATTCAGCCTGCAGCATCACACCTATGCCAGGGCTCTGAGACATGGCACTGGAAGGCAGCTGGGAGGGCTGGCCTCACTGCCAGAACTGCTGTGCACACCACTGGTCAGCCAGTCCTGCTGAGGGGCTGGGGCCTGCTCACTAATAGAGGAGAAATTCTGAATCTGAAATGAAAAGTGGAGGGGAATGTCGGGGAATGGTTGCACAAACAAGGAGGTCACAAATACATCATCATGGGGTGAACAAGCCAGACCGAAGGCCTGTGTTCGGGCCCTGTGTACGTGACTAGGAGCATGAGAGACTTGGGCCTAAGCCCCTGAGTAAGTGCATGGGGGCACGAGCAAGCATTCTTAGCTGTCCTTGAAGGCAGAACAAAGAGGATCCTGGCGGCTTGCCTAACTTCAAAGGAAGAAGATAAGATGCTAAACACAGGACACTATGAGTGTGGGAAAAGCATTAAGGCCGCGTGCCCACCAATTAGGATGCTGTTAGGTGCATGGACAGTGTGACTGATCAATTGCTTTTAGGCAAGGCATATATAAGTATGGCTAGAGAAACAATGAAGTTGAACATGATTACAACTCATATTGAGTCAGGATCATTGTTCCCAGGCCTCTTCCCGACAAGGGAAATGATATCTCTTCAACTGCCGTGAATTGCTAGTAGGTGGAAAGATCTCCTATTTATAACTGAGAATACAAACAGTAATTGCCTTGCCTGGCTAAACCTATTTCTAATACTCCTGGGCAGCTGATTGCTATTTCTTACAGACTTTTCTAACACTAATGATAAAGGAGCTAAAAACTGCCTGGCACAAAACACCCACCACTCCCACAACTGTCAGTCCTAGATGGAGGATTGAGAAGAAGGTCAAGAGACTTTCTTGAAACGTGTGTTGCTGCCTGGTTCCACTCAGGATGCTCTGACCACTAATAACATGGCAGCTGCACCTAACCTGGGACAAGTGAGCGCCTGGGACCATGGGACAGAAATATGACACTGCTGACACAACACCTTGCAAATGCCCACAGCCTCTGGAGCAGCACTTGGCAAACTTCAAGCTCCAGAGATTTATCAGGACCATGACATGAAAATGTAAGACCAGAAGGAGGATTCAGACACTAATACAAGGCAGTCTCCTGCATCTGAGGTGTTGTGGAGTATCACCTGCTGCTGTGCCAGGAGACCATGGACCCCTCATGGGTGCCATTTCCTATCCAACAGCCCTGTGTACAACTCCTTGGACACCCAGGGTATCTCACGTAGTCCCAGAGACCTTTATGGGTAGCTGAATCCAACCCAAGATGTCAGCATTTAGTTTTCTTCCTGCTGTTATTGGAACATGTCTGAAACATGAAACAAGCTTACTTTACCATACCACAGATCCTCTCACTAATGTATGTCATGAGAAAAAGAGACCAGCCCAGAATTGCAAATGTTCAGGTGCAATGGAGAAAATCTATTCCTGGAGCCTATGCAAGTCTAAACATTGCTGGGTATATGGTACGATAGTTTTTGTGCCAGTGACCTGGAAATCACCTCTTAAACCAGAAGCTTTTAGGATAAGGATGAAGAAAAAACATACCTATTGTGCTTCAAATCCTAGGAACAAAGTGATGCAATTCAGGTTCTGATTTATAGAGATAAAAGAAATTGTGCACATATTTTCTCCTACAACAGATTAGTTTCCAGAAGTTTCCTTCTGCTCCAGCCATTTAGCTGTTAGGACATTTACACAGCTGTGTGTGCTGTGGCTGTGATCCAGTGCTTGCACTAAAATTTCTGGTGCTGCTCTCATTGATGAGGATGTGATTTGGACACATGTATCTCAGTGTGTCTCATCTTTTCCTAGGCCTCTGCTCTGATTCATATCCTGTGGCTGTGGAGGAACCTCTTCCTAAGGAGCAGTCGAATTCATCCATCTCTCTTTAGATATGCTGATGCCCATGGGTAAGCAAGAGAGTGTTATCTCCTGAGTAGATAGCAAGCAGAAGCTGGTGGAAAGACTCCTGATGCTAAACTACAAACACATCAGTGACTCATGGGAGGGAAACATTTGATCTCAGATAGGTGCAGATGCATATAGGAAAAGTTCTTAACAAACATGTGTGAGCGATAGGCCTGTAACCGAAGACACCTAAGACACCTGACCAATTGGAGGGTGGTGGTATGTTTGGATGACTCAGAGTTGTCTCAGGTTACCAGGGAATGGTCATAACCCAGAATTGGCCTTTTAGGAGTGGTCAGCTCTTCCCATCTGAAGGAACAGAAGTTGATGGATTGCTCCCCATGACTGGATCCTCTTTGCTGTGAAATACCTTAGCTGGGCTCACATGATCACTTAGTATGTCTCAAGGATAGGAGTGTTGTGTTTGGGTGAGGAGCACTGACATCTTAGACCACTCTGGATGTGCTCAGCATATATATTCATGACAATCCCTTGTGGAATAGGTCACTTTGTTACATCTGTGCTAGGACATTGATGGTGCAGAGCACCAGCTTCCATCACTGTGGGTGGTGCTACCCTCCCTGAGGGCACAGCACCCAGAATCTTGAGAATTGGTCCTGTATCCCCATCCTCTAAAATACCCATCACATTTCTTCTGCTGTGATGATGACAGCTTCTTTGGAAGAGCTTCTCATTATGTAGGAGCCTGGACAAGGGAGAGAAGATGCTGCTGGATCAATGCGCCTTGCTATGAGACAACTGCACTGACTGATGTAATGAGCCTGTACCTCTGACCTCTTTGAGATGCAAATACAGGCAGGAAGCTGTACTGCAAGATGCCCCATCCTTGGAAGCATTCAAGGTCAGGTTGGATGGGGAACAGAGCAACGTGATCTAGTTGTAGATGTCCCTGCTTACTGAAGAAAAGTCAGACTATATGACCTTTAAAGATCCCTTCCAACCCAAACCATTCTATGATTGATTTTATGTTTCTATGAAAGTGAAGGATGTGAAGTTGGTCCTGTGGGAAGGAAGGTGTCCTTTGCTCCAGGCAGTTTCCTTCACATTCTCATTGTGATGAGCAATGGTTGGAAAATGTCTGTCACATTAATGACTGACCAGAATTGAGGCAATGCATGAGACTGGTCTCAGTTTGCTAGAAATTAATTTGGTGATGTGGAAATGCTCTGCCCGGCTGTTTGGGAAGGGATTCCGTCACTCACATGTGATGATGCCCATGGCTGTCTGAGACATCCACCCAGGGCAAGCAGATGTAACACAGCATCAGTAAGAAGACCAATGCCCTTCTGAAATGATGGCTGGAGGTTCTGTGATACTGTTGAATACCCATTAAAACTGGTCAAAATGATAATAGTCAACCCTGTTTAGTTAAAATATGATATAAAGCTTAACAAAGTGGTACTGAAACAAAAGAAGCAAAAGAGGAAAAAACCAGAAAAGTTAGAATTTTTAAAAGCAGGGAATTTTCTTCATGAATTATTCTTAAATAGACATATGATAGTCATAATTCCAACATGACACAAACCAAGTTTCTGATATCCTTCCAGAAACAAGATCTCTGTCCTTCTCTGCCCTCAGGCACTGAGAAGTTCTGTTCACTATCATGCTTCCTGCCTGATAAAGGCAGGAAAATGGGGTGGATCTCCAGGTGGGCACATAGGTGAAGCCATATATGATGGCCAGACCAGCCAGGAACAGGTTAAACTCTGTATAGCTGATGAAATTCACACTAAAACCTTTATGATACCAAAGAAGCTCTTTCAAATCCAGATTTCTCCTGTGTATTTTAAGCTGATCTTTTAAGAGTTAAACAAAACCATGAGTAGTGCCTTTTAAATAAAAGTGACCTTTATCAGGATTCTTTTGCCCAGGGAAGTGCTAGTGTATTTTAATGTTATTTTACTGGCTTTAGGGTTTGGGAAGTAAGTATTTGGAGTGTGGGGTTTTAAAATGTCTGGTGAGAAGAAAACCAATATTGACCACAGGCATCCTTTGCATCCTTCCAAAAACTGGGCAGATTTCTCTTTATTGTAAGGGAGTGGATGATAGAGGTGCTCAGATGTGGAGAGGTTACGCTGTCAGTGAGACAACACATGAGAGGCAAACAAAAAGCAAACTATCTTGTTTTTTCACAAGTATTCAGTAGGGATTCAGTGTCCCCAAATACTGGGTGCTGCATTATCTCTAGAAACTCTAGAGTTCTCTGTCCCTTTCTGAATGACTCCACCCTACCAGATGGAACTGGAGGCTGCTCTCCCCTCTATTGTTCAGATGAGTCCACACAGACTTCTGTGGGCTTCTGCTTGCTGTAAAACTGGCCTCACCAAAGTCACTCATGATCACTGAAGGTGCTGAGACTTTCTCAGCATCAACTCTCTGTCAAGTGACACCTAAACCTCAGTCTTTCAAGTCATGTATGTCCCCTTCTGCATAATCCATAGGGGTGGTTTCAAAGCAATCAATAGGACAAGAAGAAAAGGCCTCACGTTGTGACATGGGAGGTTTAGGTTGGACATGAGAAACAATTTCGTTCCTGAAAGGGTTGTGAAGGCCAGGGTCAGGCTGCCCAGGGCAGTGGTAGAGTCTCCATCCCTGGAGGGATTGAGAAGTTGTAGAGATGCAGTGCTGAGGGATATGGTTTAGCTGTGACCTGGCAGTGCTGGGTTAATAGTTGCACACTTGATGATCTTGAAGGTCCAGAACAGCTCTGATCCTATGATCTTCTAATTTTACAGGGATGTTGGATTTCACCTCCACAGCCACTTGCTACTTAATGTATAGCCACAAAGATGGAATGTTACAGTACTCCTTTGTCAATAACTTTGTGAACAAATCATTTGTGGGTTTTGTTTGAATTCAACTTGCACAGGTTGTACAGGAATGTAAAAGTGGTCTGTGATTGGCTTGTCACTTCTGCTGTGCCCTGCATTGCGATCCCAGTCATGACTTGGGATTTTCAAAAAAAGAAGTACGTATTTGGTGGCTCATGGCCTGTCACTGCAGCTGCCTTGCTCCTAAGAACAGCATCATGGATGGAACATCCATTCCAAACAACACCAGGAGGGAGCCCTTAGCCACCTGGTCTTCAGGTGAAGGCCACTGGGCCACCCTGTGTTTATGGTGCTTTGCTTTTCCCTAAGATTTAAGCCATCTTGTTTTGTAAAAGCTCTGCTTCTATTTTCATGCCCTATTTTCAGATGGGCAATGTGAAGGAGAAGTCAAGCTGTTGAGGTGGTCACCACTCCCTCCTCACCTCTTCCCCACTGTGATTGAGCTGTGACAAACCACCATCTCTACCTTTCTACTTGGGAAACAGGACCTGGAAGCAGACTGGTAGGAGAAGTTCAAGTTCAGAGCTGGCTGTTCTGGATACCATCTGGGTTTTCTGCCACAGTCAGAGACACTTCTGGCTCAGGATTTCTTAAGAGTCTTAAGCCTTGGCCTTTTGGTCACGCGGCTCAGTAAGTGTGTCCCTAAACTACAGACTGCAGGAATGGCCTTGGGAAGGTCATCTTAACATTTTGGGCTCAGCATCCTCATACACCAGAGGTTTTTTTTTTTCCTCTATTTGCAGCATCTTCAGAATGAGGTTTTGAAAGTACTCTCCTATAAGATGCCATGCAAAGCTCCTCCACATGCTGTTGTGTCAATGTGTCTCCATAGTCATCTCCATAGTCAGCTGATTACCCACTAGTGGAGCAAAATCACAGCATTAGCCACAGACAGAAGAACAATATGACAAGACATGTTATACAGCTGTTCATTGAGAGGAGATGTGGATTTCCAAGGACAATAGTCACTTTCCAGGCTGGGGAGATGTTTGCCAGTGTGGGTGCAGTGAACAGAGGGGGCTGTCCAAAGTAGACATGGAAACACTTGCTGTACCCAATGTCAGCTGTTTCCATCCTGCTAACCTGCTGAGACTGGAATGAGTCCAAAGAACCTGAATTGCACTGCCACCAGGAGATGAAAGGTAGAGTGTGTGTGAAGCACTAGATAGGAGGGATGGAGGGACCAAACACTAGAGAGCTCTAACAGGAAGCACAGCAGTAATCCCTTGGCTGCTTGACAGGGACCTGACAATTTTGCAGCAAGAAATGTTTTCAGCCTGCAGAGTTGGATAGGATTGTCCAAAATAACCAGGTTTCAATCAGAAAATTTTAATTTCTTTTGGCAAGAACATGAGCCTGGACACCTCTTGCTGAGTAATAACAGTTACATCCTCCTTGAAGGAACATTGCCCAGGGAGTTGAGCTGAAAGGTAGAGAAGATGCCCTTAAAAGAGCAAATATTAAGGATCTGCAGGAGAAAATCTCTAGCAGGAGGCTGAGGAGCCTTACTCAAGTACGCTGTGATGTGGCATGCTCTAGGATGCAAGAAGATGGTGGAATTGGAAGTGAAGACCCTCAACCTGACTAGAAATCTAGGAGTAGGTCCCACTGTCTGTCAGCTTCGAATGCCAGTGGGTCTTATTGGCAAAAACCTTACACACCAGGGAAGTAAAGTCCTTGACATATCAAAGATGTATGCACAGGGGACAAAATTTCCTGCTCAGGTTCACTGTTATGAGCAGCTCAGAGGAGAGTATCAAGGGGAGCTTGTCACTCCAAGATGCATCAGCACAAAAGGGAAAGCTGGCATTGTATGGCAGCAGCTGTCTCAGGGCTACNCCCACCCCTCTCCTGGCCCGCTCGTAGACCTCTTACGTCCTGCTCCCGGTCTGCTCCCATCTTGCTCTCTCCCCTCCCATCACGCTCTGGTCCCGCTCCCACCCCATTCCTGGCCCGCTCGCAGACCTCTCCCGTCCTGCTCTCAGACTCTTCCATCCCGCTACCGATCCTCTCCCACCCTGCTCCCAGTCTGCTCGCACGCGGATTCTGTCCTGCTCCCAGCCTGCTCCTGTTCTGCTTCTCTCTCCCACCCCACTTACAGCCCAAAGAGACGACCCAGCTGCTCTCATGGTTCCAGCACATACTCTGCTTCACCTCCTTCTCCAGCCATCACTTAAATGCATCTCGGGAAAACTGCCTGGGTCTGCAGCAGACCTGCTTCCTTCAGACATCAGGGAGCCTGTGGTAAAGACTGGCAGGAGTATAACCAGGGGGCCAGGCAAGATCTGGAGGCCCAGCTGGGCCCCTGGAAAACGGCACTTAGCACAAGCTTGGAGCTGCAGCCATGCTCGTGGCAGCTCACAGTTCTGAGAGGGAAAAAAGAAAAAGCCTTATGGGCACTGCAGAAGATAGTAGATGAAAAGTAAGAAGAGATGAGATGGTCTCAAAGATCAGATATAGGTATTTTCACAGTGAAGCTCTGTGTATCTTTCTCTGTATCCACCCTTATATACCAGGTATAGTGGGTTCCTGACAACTAGCTTTGGAGGTCTGGAAGCTATGCTGGCCTGAATTACATCCAGTCTATATAACCTATGCATCAGTCCTCATAGACACACCTACCAGACACAGATACCTCCAAGAAGGAATTTCACCACTGTGGCAGAAGGTTGCAGACAGCTATCTGGGGATGAAAGCGTCTTTCTCTCACCCATCAAAGGAGTTGTGGATACCTGCTTCAACTAGATCTCCATCTAGATAAACTGAAGCCTTCACAAGCATAGAACCATAGAATCATTTAGGTTGAAAAAGACCTTTAAAATCACTAAGTCCAACCACAGCTGGATCCTGCAGGAGATGCCCCAGCCCAGAGTGTGCAGGTCCTTGCAGTGGGGCCTGGGGGATTGGTGGCACTGCTCATGACTGTAGCTTTGCAAAGGGACACCTGAGCTGCCCCTACACTGTGAGAGAGGAGGGTGGCAACTCAGAGACCAGCTCACCCCATCCCCACAAGGTTGTTTTCCAGACCTTGTTGGTGCTCAGGGAAGGGGAATAGCTGAGATTAGTGCACATGAACCCACAAACTCTGCTCCCAGATCTCCTACAGACCCACCTCCCCTGATTTTAAAGAAAGGTCCCCCACTCTTTTCTTCTGTGCCAGTCCTAGGTGTTGCTCATGTGCTCACCAGTTAAGGCAGACAATCAGGGTTGGGGCTGAGCAAAGCAACCAGGCCAAGATATTTCAAAGGCCTTTAGGTAGTGGGGATGCCTCTTCGTGACCTGGTCTCCTCTGTGAGTGTGCTGGGGACTTTATACCTGTTGAGCCACCTGTCGGTCAAACTTCAGCCTCTTACTACGGTGTCTTGCATTCTTCAGTATGAGCAACAACAGAGGGGGGAGAAAGCTTTTGGTTTTGTATCTGGATTGGTTTAAATTCTTCTGGTCCTGGACTTATCCTTTAAACAAAGGACATGTGGAGAGGAAACGAAGATCCAATCTAGGTGTCATACATAGAGCAGAGTTGCTTTTAGGCTCCATCTGCACCAAAATTTGTACGTCACCATTGTTTTCCTCATCAAAATAGGGAATTAGGCAAATGCATAAATGAACTAGTCCTGTCACTGAGAGG
>VWZY01002102.1:156387-170910 GCA_013399075.1 Chloroceryle aenea | reverse complement strand
CAGGGGGGTTGGATTAGATGATCTTTCTAGGTGCCTTCCAACCCCTAGCATTCTATGAGTCTATGATTCCAACATTCTATGACGCTGGAGGGAAAAAAGAGAGGAGAGGAGGGAGAGGAGAGCAGAGGACATTTCAAGAGTTGAGTAGCTTTTCTTATTTTACTACTCTTCTGTAGTGACAAGAAGAGAGACTTGTTTTGAGCACAAACCTGTAGGTGCCTGATCTGGCTCCAGTGAGACAGGTCTTGTGGAGATGGCTCTACTGGGAGAGGCACCCTTCTCTGCAGCTGCTCCTCCCCACTTGTATCACAGATGTCTGTTCCTTACCAGTGTGTGCATTGGGGAGCACTTGGGAAGGCACAAAGAAGTTCTTACCCCTTTGACATGTTTAAGAGGTCATGGAAGTTTGCTGTCCTCTTACAGCTCCTCAGTCCATCAAAGGGTGTACGTAGAAGCCCTTGGTATGAATAGCTCAATCTCACCATCCCTTGCACCTGTAAATTTGGAGCCTCAGATTTGGCTGATGCATTTTCATGCAGTTCAAAACATTCTAGTGAAGTGAAAATATCCAGTGTTTCTTCTGCAGACACAGAGAATGGACAAACAGTTCACCTAAAAGCAAGTCACTGCCTGAACAGGCAAAGATGAAAGGCAGAGCTATCTGCAGAACATCTCATAGGCCAGTGGTGCAGTTTAGAGAAGAAGCCATTTCTCCCGAATGCTTTTCCTATAGTCTCAGAGTCTCTGTCATACTGAGGCTGTTGACACCTTATTAAAATAAACAGCCATGAAGAGACAAGCAAGCTCCTGGCTACCAGGTGGCTTCCAGTCACCCTACACCCACCCCCTCATATGTCACACAAGAACCTGAAAGCACCATCTCCATGCTCCCAAGACAGGAGCTAAAAACAATCAGTGTGAAGGACTGTGGATTTTCTCCTCAAAGTAAGCTGCTGGGAGAACATGCAGGGATTGCACAGACTGCCAGGCTCTGCAGAGTCACTCTGGGCCAGAGTTGGAGGAGTACAGCATCTGTNCATCAAAGGGTGTACGTAGAAGCCCTTGGTATGAATAGCTCAATCTCACCATCCCTTGCACCTGTAAATTTGGAGCCTCAGATTTGGCTGATGCATTTTCATGCAGTTCAAAACATTCTAGTGAAGTGAAAATATCCAGTGTTTCTTCTGCAGACACAGAGAATGGACAAACAGTTCACCTAAAAGCAAGTCACTGCCTGAACAGGCAAAGATGAAAGGCAGAGCTATCTGCAGAACATCTCATAGGAGGCCAGTGGTGCAGTTTAGAGAAGAAGCCATTTCTCCCGAATGCTTTTCCTATAGTCTCAGAGTCTCTGTCATACTGAGGCTGTTGACACCTTATTAAAATAAACAGCCATGAAGAGACAAGCAAGCTCCTGGCTACCAGGTGGCTTCCAGTCACCCTACACCCACCCCCTCATATGTCACACAAGAACCTGAAAGCACCATCTCCATGCTCCCAAGACAGGAGCTAAAAACAATCAGTGTGAAGGACTGTGGATTTTCTCCTCAAAGTAAGCTGCTGGGAGAACATGCAGGGATTGCACAGACTGCCAGGCTCTGCAGAGTCACTCTGGGCCAGAGTTGGAGGAGTACAGCATCTGTGGCATCTTCTGCTTCACTGAGGCTGTTGCATTTTTAAAGGCTTCCTCCTACAGCAGAGTGAAATCCCAGCCACAGACCAGCTCTGGATACAGACCTGCATCCCCTATGCTTGGTGAGGATGCCCTTGGTGCGCAGGTACCCTCCTAAGCCCCACAGAGCAATTGGAGAGCAACCTTGTTCTTTGCTGATGTTTATTTAAGTGTCTCCTTTGCTCACTGCTTTATTGTGCATGTGAGCCAAGAGCAGGAAGGTCATGGGCTTCTACATTTTCAGTGAACATGATTTGTGTCAGTGTAGAGGTCACTGAGAGATGCCATCTCCTCTTCCTTTGCAAGAGTTGGAGCAGTGTCACTGAACACGTGCATGCCCTGCATCATACCCTGCTCCACGTGGGTGAGCACTGGAGCACTAGACTCTGCCTGAGGAAACCGTTTCTTCCTTCTATCTGGTGTGACTCTGGACTTGCCTCTGTGAAGGTGCCTATAAGTTTCATTTTCTTTCCTTTAACGTTAGCTATAGGCAGTTGCTTACCCATGGCCATGAGTCCCACACTTTCACTATAATATCTGCTTTTGTACCATGAAGATCCATCTGGTGTAAATAAAGGAGCTCACTGTATGCCTTTACATCCTTGTCAAAACCACAGAGAGGGGTGGATCAGAGGCCAGGCTGCAAATTCTTCTGCACTTCACATCTGGGATAAACCAAACCCATTTCCTGGGAGGAAAATGCTCCAGCAACTTTCTGTTCAGAGTCAAGTCCCCTTTTGATACAGGCCTGAGAAATTTGGTCAAGCTCTGTGACACTTCTCTGCACTCAGCAGGTTGGTGTACAGAGGAGGACAGGCAGTGCCTGCTGTCTGCTTGCACCAGCTCCTCCCTGCCTATCCTCAGGTAAAGGGAAAGGGGCTCCTGGTTTCCTTATGCATCTAAGCTAAAGGCCAAGGGATACTTCAATGTTTGAGAACTGTTCTGAATTGAACATTTCCTTCCTGCCTTTTCTGTAATTGTATCAATGAAAGAAAAATGTAAACAGGAATTATAATAAAAGTATACCAGTAACCAGATCTAATCTCTAACCTTTTGAAATATAAAGACGCTGCTTTATCTGCTAGGAAACATAATCTCTCCACAGCAGTGATGGGAATTTGTGGGAGTTAAATTAACTGCGGCAGTGTTCCCTTCTTGCTCATTGAATGTAAGTGAAACATATTGAGGATTATTGCAAAGGGAGAATTAATGAGAAATGAGTGGGAAAGTTTCAAAGTCCAAGCAAGTTTGCTAACAGTTTCCCATGCACAGGCACATGTGTATGGAGAGAGCAGCCAGTGTGTCACAGAACAGTGCATGGAGCCCAGAGAAGGGCTTTGCACTCTGAACAAGAGAATTGCTGGTGTGATTATTGCCTGGTATCTTGGGATGATCACATCCACATACAGCTCTGAAAAAAAAATGCTTTCCAGAGCTTGGCTTTCTTGACCCTGAATATATGGATGTCCCCCAGTGTCTCAGCAACCTCTCCTTTATGGTCTGCTTATTGTGCTGCAAAATGTTTCAGAGCAATGGACTTTCACAAGGTGCAAACATGGCATGGCATCCTGATGATATCCCTCTGATGAAAGGCTCCTGGACTTGCATGGCTTTTGTAAACCAAACTGGAATAAACTAGTTCAGTTTAGCCCAGACCAGGTGCAGGCTAGCTGTGGCTGAGGGGTTAGGCAGGGGAGAGCATCTTCAATATCAGATCCAGCTACAAGTGCTCAAGGCAGGGGACAGGGTGTGGTTTGTATCCTGGGAGAGCAGAAGGGGCAGGGCAAGACCAGTGACCCTGGTTATTAACCCAGAGTGACCCTCTTGTCTGTATGGTCAGGTCCATGACTGCAGAGAACCAAACAGAGCAGAGCAGAGTTATCAAACATCCTGACTGTTCCTGTGCTATCAGTGACAGTTTGACCAGTTCCACCAGTCAGTAGCTTGATATTGATAGGACTCTTCTTGTTTCCTAGGGATCCTAGAGGGCCACAAAAATGATCCGAGGGCTGAAGTACCTCTTTTATGAAGGCAGGATGAGCATTGGGGTTGTTCAGTCAGGAGAAGGCTCTGGGGACACATTCTTGTGGCCTTCCAGTATTTAAAGGGGCCTGTCAGAAAGATGGGAACAGACTTTTTATCGGGGCCTGTTGTGACAGGACAAGGGATGATGGGTTTAAACTAAAAGAGAGACATTTAGACTAGAGAGAAGGAAGACATTTTTCTACTGTGAGTGTGGTGAGACCCTGGCCCATGTTGCCCAGAGATGTGATTGTTGCCCCATCCCTAGAACCATTCCAGGTGAGGTTGGATGGGGCTCTGAGTAGCTTGCTTTAGTTGGAAATGTCCCTGCTCCCTGCTGGGGGAGGGAGGGCTGGACAAGATAAACTTTAATGGTCTCTTCCCACCCAAAACTGTCTATGATTCTATGATTAGCTCTTATCACTGTGCTGAACTCCTCTGTGCTGTTGGCCGTATTGTTCACGAATCCTTCACCTTCCAATTTTGATTTTCTACTACTTGCCATCAGGTTTCTCTCTCTCAACTCTCTCTTCTAGCAAGTGGCCAGGTGGGTTCAGAGGACTAAACTGTGTCCCAAGCTCATACAGTCAGTAACGGTAAAGCTCTGAATGATGCTTGCTAAATTAGTTCAGCATATGGGTGAGTTGTCACAGCTGCACAGCCACTTTCAAGTGAAATACAGTTTGGTAAAAAATGCCCTTGAACCATATGAATATTCCTGCAGACACTAACACTATTTACTGGTGTTGCAGGTCTTGGATTTGTTTCCTTCATTCACTTGCATGGGCATACCTCCTGCAAAATGTGTATGAGTTAAAAGGGAATTTCAGATAAAATCCTACTACGCACAACTCCACATTCTCACTGACAGCAACACAGCAAATACAGCTTTGCTTTCATTCTTAATTCTTCCCAGACACCATTTCTGGTGGAATTAACCCAGTTTTCTGAAGCATTTTGATGTTCACAGGGCCAGAAACCCTGACAAAGTGTGCATATTCCAGTGTCCATCTCTGCTCAGCTCTGCTGCCTCTCCTGGGCTGCTCTGGGATCTGGTGCATTGTCTGCTGACAGCAGCAGTTGGGGGCCCTACATGTGCTGTTGGCTGGTTGAACAAGAGAAGTGGCAGCATCACAAAGATTTCAGGAAAAGAGTTCCCATTAAGCCAAGGGGAGGTAGTAAAGACCCCTGCCTAAGCATCAGTGCCTGCCTTCAGCACACCAGCCCTGTGCCTCCAACTGTCCTGATCAGGAAGTGATAATGGCAAAGATTACCCAGGCCTGCCTGCACACACAGCTCCCAGACCTCATTCTCTCCTGAATTTTGCAAGCCTGGGATTTGACTTTCTCTGGTCTCTCTTGCAGCCATGGAATATATCCTAATGTTAGAGTGATCTGAGCTGTTCAAATTACTTTTGAATGGGAATTTCTCAAATTCCAATTTTTCAGTCATTCAGCTGTATGGTGAATAACTGGGAAGAACTGTCATTCCTGGAGATTTTAGAAAAAGTGTAAAAACCACCTGTAAAGAGAAACAGAGGGACTTAGAGAGACAGAGAGCAGGTGTGTCATCCCATTTGAAAACACTGTCATGCCTGAGTAATTCCCTTGCCTTATGCAGAAATCTGTCCTGCTGACATCCCAGCTGCAAAGAGGGGACTGAACACTGGTCAGACTGTTCTCCTGAAAAGCCCGTCTGTCTTTTATCAGGTCACTGTGTGAGCTCTGCACTTCATCTTGTGCTGCTCAATCTTACACAAAAATGCTATACAGTGTCCCTTTTTGGCCATCTCTTCACAGTTTCTCTATTGCTGCCACCTTTCAGTGTGCCCCACAATACTCCCTCATCTGAGCTGCTTCACCCACTGTGAGGAAGAGGAAGGTTTGTTATCATGTTCCTCTCTGCTTCTGTGTTCATGCTGCTCTGGGTATGAGATGAAGCTGTGAGCTTCTACAATGATGCCTCCCCAGAGGTGTAATGACATGGATATCTCTTAGGCTGACTGGCTGGGAAGGAAGGTAACCATGTGTCATGCTCTTCATCTAGACTGGAGGCTGAAAATCATGGATGTATGAAGCCCATGGACTGAAGGTCATGGAAATGCAAGTCCCTCTACAAAGGGGCAGTGTTACTGTTAGGTCAGGAAAAGACTCTGTAGGTCCTTATATTTGGAGGCATCTCAGCTTCTTCTCCTCCCATGGTCTCATTACAGTTATACCCTTTAGAGGTAGTGATGAGAAGATCCCAGGTGACGCTCTGCCGAGGAAGGTACAATATTACTGCTCATATGAAAGCTGAATCACAGCATATCACTGCCAGAGTGTGGGAGCATAGGGAAACCACTCAGAGCAGTCTATTCATTACTGGTGAGGATCCAAGCCATGACTAGGCTGCTGCCCAGCTGTTTGAAGCAGGACCTGAAAAAGAAAGGTCGATGCACATGCCTAGAGCAGACAGACTCAAGGTCCTTCAGCCTCCCCAGTGCATGTTGCCTCTGGGAGCAGACTCCAGGGAGGCTCCAGTGGCTTGGATACAGCTGCTTCTCTTTGACACCAACATTCATCTCTCCACCAATGAGCTGTTGCCTCTGGCTGCAGCACATAGAAAAAGACAATCCCCCATCATGAGTCCCCCTGCTGCAGACACACAGCTGATGGAGTCTGGGCCAATATTCCTGTGGGCTTTGACTCAACCACAGGGCTCAGCAGGATGGGAACAGTCCCAGCAGTTGCCATCCATGTGATACCCTCTGTAACTGCCTCAGACTTTGTTTTTTCCCAAGACTTTAGTTTCTCCTTAAAGATCTCTTGAAAATACAGGCAGTACAGCCTCCCTCTGCCTCTGTGTCCTGACTACAAAGCAAGCCTGATAGCCTAAGCATAAAATAAAGGAATCGAAAAGATGCAGACTCCTTTTTAACATCCTTCTACTCCCACAATACCTACAGCCTGGCCTACTTCTGCTTACCAGCTCTTTTTTCTATCCTGTCCTCTCTTTTCTCTGTAGGATGTCACACTAGCATGTGCTGTTGCTAGAGCTTCTGTGCCTCCTTCAGCAGTACAGTGAGCGGAGTGTCTGTCCCCTCTTCAGGACACACTTGTGCAGTTAAGCATTTTATTTGGTACCTTCTGTTATCTCTTTAGTTTTTATGATAATGAGAACCCCGAAGCAGTAGCTGGGAGGCAGTGATCTTTAACTGCTTGTAGGAGGTCACTCTGAGTACCTGGCAACCCTCATAACTTGCCAAGAGGGAAGAGAGACTCATCACTGATCAGAAGTGAGAGAAGGTGTGAACTGTGACCTCTGCACAAGAAAACTAAAGTGAGGACACAGTGGCAATCCTAACCTGCAAAAGGTGCACTCTGGTTTTGCATCAAACCTTTCCTTGGAGCAGGCCGAACCTGCTCTGTGAAACAATCAACTGTTTTCCCCTGTTCAGCACCACCTCTGTTGCGCTCAAGTTCAGCTGAAACAACTCTTCATTCCTAACAGGCTGTTAAATGGTTTAGAAAAGCAAAAGAAATTCCTTCCCTGAAAGGAATCTTTCAAGGATTCTGGTAATGTTTAAAATATAGTGGTTAATGTCTAAGTCTGCTTTTACCATTGGTGAGTTGATGTGTTTCCAAACTACTGAAGTGCAGGAATGCAGAGAAGATGCTGAAAGGTGACCTTAAAAGGCCCTCCCAAATAGGGAGATACTGTCCATGGTGCAGGTAGATCAATTCTCTTCAGGACTGATGCTCAGTTCCAGAGAGGGTGGTAGGCCCCCAGAGCTGTGTAATAATATAAAGGTTGTGGAAGTGCAAGTGACAACAGAAAAGAAGGCTGATAGAGAAATTCTCTTGGTCTGGAGCATAGCCACACAGTTGTCTGCGAGTGACTCATCATGTTCAGCTTGCATGTTCCCACCAATACTGTATAACACCATGCCCTGTCTTCCATCCTCTGGGGTTTTTTTAATCATAGAATTTAGGATAACAAGGGTATTGATACACATTGCTTAGGTCCCAAGGATTGAACACTTGAACCTAATCACTCAGGGTGGTGACTCACTGGCCTATGATTGCAGGAATATGGGCTGAATTTGCTGGAGCCCAAGACTCTTCCAGTTTTCTATAAAAGAAGGGGGTTGGTTTACATGCTAGTAGTTAGGAGTACCACAACCACAGCTTTCTGGAGGTGCTGTCAGCCCAAGATATCTGGGTTGTACTCGGTCTTAGTATACAGTCTGAAGCTTTCCTGCAAGGATGAGATGGATGTATGGATGGATAGTGATGAACTGTTACAGTTCTGGGTGGTCTTTTGAGAAGATGAGGTCTGTGATCACATGATCCTCCCAGCTATGGCAGGCTGCAAATACATCCCTGTGGTATTTAAGTGCCCAGTTTCTACTATTAAAACATCTAGTTAAAACTGTCATAGCTGAAGGACCACCCTTGGATAAGATGTCCAGAGTAAAGAAAAATACCCATTCACATCACCTCAAGGTTGTCTGAGCCTGTGTTGTCCTTCCTGGTATGAAGTGGGTATAGTCACAGAGCTTGTCAAGTTATTGAGCCAGGAGGCCATCTCAGTGGAGGAAACTATTTGAGTGCCTCGTTATATTGCTAGACTTGGAGGCAGGCCTGTGATAATTAACACAATGTTAATAGCACTCATTTCATGTTATAGTCTGCAATCAGCCCATGGCGAGGTAATAACTATGCAAGGTGCTGGATGCATGAAATCTGGTTCTTTCTATCTGCTTCTCTCTTGACTTGGACAGTTTCTCCTGGCTCAGCCTAGTTGGTGATGAAGTGCCTTGAGATGTAGGACTGTCTGAATGGAAGAGTGGCTGCTGGCTTTGCCAGATCCCATGGGAATGTCAGATCTATTGGACACATATGGAGTGGTGCTGCCTGGCTAGATACTGAGAAGAGAAGGAGAAGTCTGCCCTCGCATTCAGAAGACAGGTTTGTGCCATAGTGGTAATGGAAATAACAGTGACAGTGATGATATGAAAAAGCGCTCACCAGTTTCCCTTCTGTGCACATACATCAAGATAAAGGAAACTAAACATCAATATTCAGTATGGGGGTAAGACGCCTACATTGGTCAGGTGTCTTAACCAGTGTAGTGCCCTTCACAGACTGAGAAAGACCCAGCCTGTAGCAAAGTTCCAATCTGAAGTGACGAAGGTAGAAAGCCAAAGCAGTTTAAAATGTATTACCCAAACAGGTGGGTAGATCTGAAGGAACTGTACAATGATTCCTCAAGTTCTGTACAGACCCGGAGGAATCATTGTACCAGTTGTCATGGTTTAGGGTCGGCGTGCCCTCTTAGACCTATAACAGATACTCTCTGTTAACCCCCCTCCCACCCCAAAGGGGAAGAGAAAGGGAATAAGGGAGAGAGACTTAGTGATTAGAAAAGGAAAATAAACAGCTTCAATGAGAATAATAATAATAGAATATGTACAAATATATACAAAACCAGTATCAAATCCAACCCCCCTAATGGTAATGACATCACTGTCACCACTGATGCTGTGGAGCAGGAACCAGGGGAGTCCCAGACCAGGCCCTGCAGCAGACAGGAGCTGTGTTCAGGAGCTGGATTCTGGTACTGGATTCAGGAACACACCGATTGGGATGGAAAGCAGAACAGACAGAGTCCTCCTTGGATGCTCTGAGGAAGGAACCGAAAGAGGACCTGAGCCAAGCCAAGCAAAGCTGTCAAAGCAGTCCAAGAAGGAAGAAGAGCCCTGGAGCCCCCAGAGAGAGACCGACCGAGCGAGCAAGCAAGCGAGCTAGCAAACAAACAAATCCAGCAAGCCAAACAAAAAACTGTAGACCCTTCAGATCCCTCCGCTTTATACTGAATATGATGTATATGGAATGGAATACCCCGTTGGTCACCTTGGGGTTACCTGCCCTGTCCACTCCTCTTTGCAGGTGCAGCCTTTCACTTTCCTGCACACCCAGTGTGGTACACAAGATCCATCAGTGGTGTTGGTCTGCACACCAATCCTTGGTAGTAACATGGGGTGTTATCACTGCTGGTAGCAGACACTGTCTGTGAAAACAGGCTGCTAACTTTAGACAGTACAGTTAGTTAGAAGAACTGAACTGAAAAGTAACATCACTGAACAGAATTAGTTCTGTTCTCACTTAAACCAGGACACAAGTAAAGAAGAAGCAGCCAATGCTGAGGCCTCTGTATTCCCTTCTCTGTGCCTGGAGCCCCAGGGGATGCCACATATTGCAGTGAACAGATGAAGGGCTTCCCTCATGAAAGATTTTCTCTTACTACTGTGGAGGCATCAGAAGATTTCACAAACTGCAGAGACATTACCAGGTGAATTCTTTTTGTGTGAAGCAAATCTCTATCAGCTAAGAAGGGACTGCAGGAGTGACCTTAGAGCTGGATTTCTGCATGCAAATATCTCTGGTACTCCCACACCAATGTTTGCTGTGAAAGTGTTTTGGAGGAGTTCAAACCAGGGCGAAAAGGAAAAGCAGCACAAAACAAACATGTGAGCTCTGCAGGCATCAACACTGCCCCCTTACACACCACAGAACATTATTGGAGAACTTTGTGGGTCTGCCCATTCAGTTTTGTGTCAGAGCTTCTTCCACCGGGAAAAGAAACTGAGCCCATGGTCCATCCACCTGACCACAGGGTCCTGGAGTTTGGAGAGTTTCAGTGGTAAAAGTACTTTCTGAAGCCTTCTCTGTAAGAAGACCTTGATAAATAATGAGGAATCAATCATTTGCTAGAGAAGTTTGCCTTCTATTTACAGATGGCCCACGTGGACATTACAAGTGAGTGCATTGATGAAATGCCCAGCCAAAGCTCTCACTGGTGAGACATCATTGAACTCACTGAACCTCTCCCAGGAGTGCTTGGCTCTTTGGTCTAGTGGCACCTCCTGCTGTTGGCATTTCTGGAGGCAGCATCAACATCTTAATCCCTCCTCAAGCTGCATAGGTGGGTCAGGTTTCTGGAAAGCCATGCGCACATCTGTCAGCAACCTGGCAGTGTCCTCACCTTTCTGAGACAGAAAACAGAGGCTTAAGTGGCTGAGAATGCCCCAAAGACAGACACATACGTCACTGCTGTAGGACATCATGAGCCTGTGACATTCACTGCCACAGTGGCTGGCTGCCTGGGAATAATGAGAAAGAAACAGCATGTACCCATGGGTAAAGACAATCACTGTTCCTCAAACAATACAAAACCATATAAATCACAGCATTCTCTCAGACACCAGAGAATAAAACAACCGCTAAAAGCTGATGAAACGTCCCTTTTTCTGAGCTATTTTTTTTTTGTCCCTTCCTTTGAAGCAGCTGCTCAGGAAGCTGCCTAAGGAGCCGATCACATTTGGCACTGCCCATATTGCTGTGTGTCAGACCCCTGCTTCTGCCTCAGTGGCTGTTGTCACTGCACTTGCTCCCCTTTGATTTGTCTGGTTCCCTGATCTGTCTTGCTTGCAGGTGTAAGTAGCCTTCTGCTTGTAACAAAGTCGGGATCCACGCTGTACCTTCACTACATTCATAAAGCAAGCCCATATCTAGCAAGAAAGAATTCAGTTTCATAGAAATAATCCCCAAACCCCATATTATTAGCTTTTTGTAGCTACATTAATTTTAGAAGAAAAAATTAGGTCTGAAGTGCTGGGCTCGTTTTAATAAAGATTCACGGTCACAGTTTAATCCCTTGACGAGGAAGAATCAGCTTTTGAGTACATCAGACTCATTACAAACTCCTCACAAAGTCATCGGAGTCCGACAAGTGGTGGCAGGGAAAACAGGATAAAAGTAAAATCATTGTGGGTACAAATCAGATAAAAGAGGAGTTCCTGAACCTGCACTTCCCTTCACTGCCACCAGCCGCGGCATTGCCAGAAGAGATGAAAGTGCACAGCAAAGATAAACAAGAAAATAGCTCTGAAACAGACACGCTGATGAAAACAACCTGGGGAGGATGGGACTTGAGATGAAAGAGAAAGTACTGGAGATTTTGTAGTGACTTCCAGGTAGGGAATGAAGCTGTCATCACAGTGATCTTCCCTGGGTATTGTTAAGTGAGGAGCAGAGTCTCCCACAAGTGCCTCAGTCTCGTTCTTTCCTTCTGCAGCCAGCAAGGCGGCTGCAAGTCCTAGCTAGCAAAGTCTCAGAAATGTGACACTGCTCCTCAATGACTGTTTTCTTCTTTCCACATTTGCTTTAGCTCTTTTCAACCTATTATTTTGGCTCTGGGCAAGACAATGGGATTATAGAGAAGATCCATGGAGACTTAGTCCTTCTCTAGCATGCTTATTGGTGTTGATAGCTCGAGCAAGAGGCACCTGGATGTTTCATCACTGCCTTGGTCTGCCATAGAGTTATCACAGGAGCATGTGGAGTCCAAGCCTCAGACAGTGCTGGAGACTGTGCAGACACACTAAAAGAAGACAAGTCTCAGACCCCAGATATTCTCCGGGGCAGAATATTTAACACTTAGTGCTCTTCTCCAGGGAGGTATTTTTTCACTAGACATTTGTTGTGCCCTTGTAACATCTGGCATAAGGACAGAGGACCAGCAATAGTTTATATCTCAAGAACTACAGACCTCTTCCCTGAGGACTGCCTTCAGCAGGTAGCCTTGTCCACACAGGAGACGATGCTGGGTTTTCTCTAGTGATGGCTCCCTTCTCCTCTGCAGAGACCTCTGTTCCTGTATAAGTGTTCATGGAGCAGCCAGACAAGGGGAAGATGCAGCTTATTACATCCTGATGTCACCTACATTTTGCAAAGCACCTTCCTTGGAGAAACAGGGACAGAGTTTCAAGGCAGCTGAAGGTTGAAAGGTGCTTGCCATGGTGGTTTTGATGAAGCCATACTGGGGAGCTGGAAGGCTCACAATGTTTTGAGACAGCCTCCCAACATTAGCCAAATCTGCTTTACAACATTTGACGTAAGGTTTTGGAGAATGCAAATAATGGGAGCATAATCCCCAAAGGGAGGACAGTTCATCTGGGCTCACGTTATTCAGGGTTCAGAAACGTACATGCTTTAAAGCAGCTCAAGCTCCCATCTGGATGTTCACGTGACACTTTGGTCTTAACACTGCCTCCTTCTGCCTCACTATTGAGTTTGGGGTCAGGTATTGCTGAGGCCTGGAACCCCCAAGGTGATTTATCAGTGACACCTGGGCACATCCCCCAAACACAATAGTCCTAGGGTCACTGCAGAGTGGGTCTTCTTGAGGAAGGAAACGATTGTCTGATTCCCCTGGGCGTGTCCCCCAGTGTTAGAGCAACTTTAGATGGCAGAAGTAAAGCTTTCTTTGCAATCCTTACAGTCCATGGGGTTTCCTAAGACAGTTATATAATGCCCCCAACCATGAGCTGTGGGCATTCAAACCCAAGTAGCTTGAGTAAATGATTCACAGAGTGTGAGGTACAGGGGAGAGGATTTTCATGGGTGTTTTCCCCTTTTTCTCTATTGCTCTTCCTTCCCCTGCTACATCACCCTCTCCGCTCTCTTGAAGCCTAGTTGCCTACAGCTGCAGGGCATCACTTCAGTTCCCACCTTCACGTGCTTCTCTTTGCTGTGATTCCTCCCTGTCCTTTGTGTGTTCTTTCAGCTAATAATGCCTTTTGGTACTTCAGGAAATGTTTGTAAAGGCTTTAGTTGAGTTTGCAGTGACACATGGGGGAAGCATCAGGAGGAAATTCTAGCGCAGGGGCCCAGTGGCTCACAGCAGCGAAACCTTCTGCATCTGCAGGAAGCTTGCTCAAAAACACCTTGAACAAATGTGTGGTGGCTGTGCCTGGGTCACTGGCTATGACTAGCCCAGGGCACTGCTAGGTCATCCCTACAGCACCCCACACCCCAGAGCTGCCCTGGAGGGGAACCAGTTCAAAGAAGTGGGGAGTGTATCAGACAGGTTTGGGTGGGGGTTGATTTCTTCTCCAGCCTGAGAGCAATAGCTGAGCCCTGGCAGAAGGGAACTAGACTCATCTGGACTTGGTTTATCTTCCCAGGCAGATGCCAACAGCCTAGGCTGGTGTGACAAACCCTGTTGAAATCTGGGAGGTGTATCCCTGTGCCAGGGGTGGCAGTACAGTGGGGACAGTATGGCCCTGGTGGGCATCATGGTCTAACTGCCCTAGGGGCAACATCAGTCCAGCACCAGACTGTGCTACTGGCGCTGACCTGGGACAGGAACCTCCTGGAGGGGTGAGGGAACTCTGTCCCTGAGCTACCTGGGGCTGACCTGCTTGGACAATTGGCTCCATTAACCCTGAAAGCCCACCTTTGTCTCTGGGGTCCTCAATCCACACAACTTGTGCACATTTACAGGGCCTGCTCACACACATCCATAAGGGACATATCTCTGATGCACACTGTGACAGGAAATATCACTATGTATGTCCAGAGCATCCCTGACACTCATAAACATCCGTTTATAGGGTCTATGGAGCCCTCAAACATCCATAGGGACCATATTCCCTGCACAAACTCATGCACACTCATAGGAACAATACCAAGTGCTGACAACATTAGAGACCATACAGACTATGAATCTGTAGCCATCATAGCCCCAGCCGGCCCCTGCTATCCCATGCACATCTACAGGGACTAGAGGGACTGTCCAGGCAGCTGACCCAGTGGGATCACATCCCCATGGACAGGCAGAGGGACCATACATCACATGCACCTATATGGTATGACCATACCCCTGCCCACCTCTGTAGGGACCATAACCCCACACACCAGACCTTGCTCTCATGAGCTGGGATCACACTTCCGGCACCCCCCCATAACCCTCACACCCCTACAGGTCTGCATCCCCTGTCA
>VWZY01002102.1:145376-156084 GCA_013399075.1 Chloroceryle aenea | reverse complement strand
GGCGGGGGTGGCTCGGCCCCAGCACATGAGACGTGCTGGGGGTACTACGACGTGAGTGGGCAGTGGGACAAGGAGTTCGAGTGCAACAACAGCCTGACGGGCTTCCGCTACTGCTGCGGCACCTGCTTCTACCGCTTCTGCTGCAACAAACGCGCTGAGAAGCTCAACCAGAGCCTGTGCCGCAACTACAAGAGCCCTGAGTGGGCCCATCCCACCACCGCCAGTGGCTCCCTGCCCGCTGATGGCAGCAACGGCGCTGATGGGGATGCCAACAAGTACGACCCGGACAAGGACAGCACCAATGCCACCGTCTACATTTCATGTGGAGCCATTGCCTTCGTGCTTATCGCTGGTGTCTTCGCCAAGGTGGCCTATGACAAGGCACGGCGCCCACCACGGGAGATGAACATACACAGGTGAGATCTTCACCCTGATTCTACCACCCCTTCTGTCCAGGGACATCCTCCTTTCCTAAGGTTTCTCCTTTGCACTGCTCCTCCAAATGTTTCCCCTTTGCACCATCTGTCCAAGGGTTTCCCTGTTGCATTGCCTATCTGAGAGGTCCTCCTTTCAAAAACTCATGAGGGCTTCCCATTTGTTCAACCTCTCCAAGACTTTCCCCATTGCATGACCCATCTAAGTAATCCACTTTTGAACTGTCTGTCCCTTTTACACCACTGTCCAAGGGTTCCTCCACTGCTCTACCTGTCCAAGGAGTCCCTTTGTCAACTGCCTGTTCAAGTCTTTATCCTTTGCACTGTCTGACCACGAGTTCCCCCCTTCCCCCCTTCCCTTCAAGCATTGCCCTATTGCAATGGCTGTCTGAGGTTTCCCCTTTTGCACCACTGAACCAAATGATCTTTCATTAAGCTGTTGCTTTGAGGGGTCTCTCCTTTAACTACTCATCCAAGGGTTTTCTCCTTTGTGAGGGCTGTCCAAGAGTTCCCTCTTTGCATCACCCATCAAAGGTTTTTTCCTTCCCACCATTTACCCAAGAGTTTCTCCTTTGCACGGTCTGTCCAGGGACAACCACACCCCTTGGCCCATTACTCCCAACCGCCTCCCACATCCCGTCCAGATGCCCCACTCAGACATCCCATCCCCGGGGCAGCACCAGAGCACCTCTCCCTGTCCACTCCAGGGCCGCCTTAAGCATCATCTCCGCGGACAGCTCCGCCCGATCCTGCCACTCTGCACAAAGCCGCGACCTCCCTCACGGCATTCTCCCCCCCACCACACTCCTCGGCACCCCACTACTGGCCGCAGGGGCAGCAGTGGTGCTCCACACCCCTCGAGTCCTGCCTTTCCTGGCCCAGACAGGGCAAAGTTTAGGAAGTGAGAAGGAAATTTCTCTGCATCCTCACAGTGGTGCCTTTACCTGGTGCTTGCAAGAGGTGTTCGGGAAAGCCGTGGCATTAGGGAGTGTTCTTTTTCTTTCCTTTTTTCTTTCATTTCCCTTCTGCATTCACATAATTCAAGCCAGTGATCTGTCCTTTCTGTTTGCCTGCTAGGGAAGTAGTTTGGTTCCTTTTCTCCTTGGTTTTACACATTGCTAGTTTAGCAGCTTTAATAACTGACATGTCAGAGAAAATCCTGTTTAAAAACAAAAGCTTAGGCTTCCATAGCAATTCTCCTTTTAGAAAAATGCATGTGGTCTCTCAGTTCTTTTTTTTCTTTTTTTTTTTTTACAAAATCCCTCTAAATAATGTGTACTTCTTGTGTGCTATGGATCCAAGAGGTTCCAATGTTTGATCATCAAAATTGATGAGGAGCTTCTTTTAGGAACAGTGGTGAGCAGGAGTGGGGAAAGCCCTATCTCCAGCAGACAATACTTCATAAAAAATATTTTAATTAGGAATTTTTTATGAAAACAATTTAAACCATTGACCATATTTTTAAGGCTGAATTACAATCCAGTCAAGAGTCTGAGGGAAGAAATTTTAGCTTTTTACAAAGAAAAAAAGTGACAAAGTTTTTAGTTATTTGGGAAAATATGTCTTATTTAAACTCCTCCCTTTATAAGATTGGGGTGCTGGCTGGTGGGAATTACTTTGATGGTCTGGACCACGTATTCCATCACAAACCCAACTGTCCCTGGTCTCTGCCTTTGCAAGAATATAGCTTCACAGAGTTAAAAACAATGTAATATCTTTGAGGTCACTTGTGTCTGTATAGTGAAGAGTCTTGGAAGTAGCTTAGACAGAAAATAGTCTCTTTGAAATATTTTCTTAACCAGTGGCTGGTTCCCCAACTGGCCAGCTTCCTTGCCTTCAAGGCAATATTGTCTGGGCCTTATCTTCATACTAAATTTGGAAATCTGACTTGGATAGCCATATGGCACTTCTGCTCTAGCTCCAGTGTGCTCCAGGGATGGATACTGCACCCTTTGAAATCAGAGACAGTGTTGCCAGATGTATCTGAATTATTCCTAATGTTTTAATTTCTTTAATGCTTGCTTTTCTTTATTTAGATAAGTTCTGTTGAAATGAGTCACCTGTGTGTAGAAGTATGAATGGCAGATTGAGTTCTTAGAAAGCTTGACTTCTAGAGCATTTTAAGGAGTTGATTGACTTCTATAATATGGCAGCTGGTAAAAGATTATACCTTTCAGAGATGTATTACCTCAACTTGATAAACATTGCATGGTGGTTTAAATATTGTGAAGTGCATCTCCAGCAGACAGGGTCTACATCGGTCTGAGGAAAAATACAATCAGCGCTCTTAGCAGAATATTAATGTGAGGAGTGGAATGGTTTGTCTTTGTCGCTGAGCACTGCTGCCGAGTAATAGAGAATGAGGAAATCAGAACATAATTGGATATTTCTATCTGGTTTAGGTTGTGTCAACCAGAGTTAAGTGCAACATCCAGAATAATTGATGACAAGTGCATTAAATCTCGGTGTGCAGCCACCAAATACTCTGGGAGGAGGAGAACAACAGTATAAACAGAAATTATTACAGTGGTCTAAAAATAACCCATTGTGAACAGTATCTCACACCCCAGAAAGATTAATCAAGACTTCCCAGCATTTCACCATCAGCAAGATCACACTTTAAATTTTATTTCATCGTAAATGGTTGTTTAGCAGTGCTGTGCGTAGATGTTATTGCTCTGGTATGTTCTCGTCCAGCTTTTACAGAAAATCCTTATTAACTCAGTTAGAGCATTTTGATGGAGGCAGGGCTCATTTTATGTCTTTTGATAGAAAGCAGGGTTTCCAAATTCACAGGAGAACTGTCGTTCTTATGTGAAATGAAAGGCTGTCTGTGGACTGAGATATGCAAGTGGATTTCAGAGCTGAAAATCCGGTCTTGTTTTCAGGCACTGCCACATACCTCTAAAGCAGAGCACTGCTGTGATTCTGGGCTGAACGTTGACAGCAACTGATACTTAAGTTTGTTTCTAAGAGCAGTTAGTGGAAGTGCTTTGAAAAACAAGAGGTAAAATACTCATATTTTACAGAAACACTTGTAATGTTTTAAACTTAGATGATTTTTTAATCATTGTAGGATCTTTCAGCCTGACCATATATGACTGACTACCTCTTGTCTGGATCTTGCCTTAGACAACCACAACTAATGCATGCTGGGCTCCATGTAGAAACTGGGGCTAATTTCTGAGAGTTATACCCACCATTTTTTTGTCTACTGTTGCTCTCTCACTGTATTTGTGAGGATGGTTTGTTTTTGTCAGTTTGTAATGCTTTTCGGTTGTTGGTGGTTTTTTTTTATTTTTCTCAAGCATTTCTTAAGTGAGCTTTAATTTTGGTGTGGGAATGAGTTCAGGAATCTTTGACACTGAGCAGGGCACATCAGCTGTTTGTTTACAAAGCTAGGTATGTTTTCCTTTAGCAAGGAGGGTGACCCAGAATATTCTCTTTGCATGGTCATAACCCCAGATCCCCATGTTACAGTACATAAATAATTCACTGCCAGTAGTGTCACTCCATGACCTGTGTTTACCCCTCAGCAACAGTAGCCATTGCACTCTCTGCTAAGTTAGGAATGCACAAATTTGGAACTGGTTATCGTTTGCAGCTATGCTTTGAGATGTTACCAATTGCTTGCCACACAGACAGACAAAGCCCTCACTTGCAAACTAGAGGACAGTGGTAGTGATGGCCCTGGGGCAGTGTGCTTAAGCCCAGCTGTTCTGGTGTAGCTGCTGAGAAGCAGTGCTGGGATTTTTCCCAGAAAACAAGCTCTGTATCCTGCTAAAAGGCCATCTCCTGTATCTGTCCTTGTACAGAGTGTATTTGATGAGTGGTTTGGCTTTTGAAAGGGAGAAGGAAAATAAGTGCCTTCTGCTCAGAGTGCTTCACTTTGCCGTATTCCTAGGGCATCTCTGTGGCTACAAAGAGGAAAGATAGAGAATCATAGAATAGTTTGGGTTGGAAAGGACCTTAAAGATCATTGTATTTCTGCTACTCCTTTCTTTAGTCTCTGCCTTTGCATTCTCTGTTCTGTGAATAATTCCAGTGACTGTTTTTATAAATGAACATCCTTCACCCATGTAGAGAACACAGTTAAATTGATCAATTCCTTTCCATTTTTACTCTGCAGCTCTGAATTTCAATAGTAATTGGAGACAATGGTACTGTTTGTACACAGATCCGAGAAGGTCTCATGATGGTTTTGCAAGATGCTAACTTAAAATACAGGAGGTTTTCTCTTCTTGCAGGCTGCATCTCACCACAGCTCTTGGGCCTTGTGGCTGCTGGAGGGGTTTTCTGGAGAGTGGCTACTTTCAGCCTTCTTCTCTTAACAGTGGAGCTTGTGAAAACACCTGCTCTCAAGACTTAGTTATTCAAACTGTGAACGCAGCTGGCACATCCAGTTCTGCTCTGTGCTGGTGTGTGTTACTTGAGCCAAGCAATCAAACTTCATACCTCCCCAGGGCAGGGACAGTACTCCCAACACACACCTGGCCATAGGAACTACACAGATTTTCTTTCTTGGACACTGTCACTGCTTTCTTTCACTTTCCACTGATTTGTTTTTAGGCTCTGGGTTTTTTTTGTGTGTGTTTTTTTTTGTTTGTTTGGTTGGGTTTTTTTTGTTTTTTTTTTTTTTGTTGGTTTTTTTTTGTTGTTTTTGTTTTTGTTTTTTTTTTTTTGTTTTTGTTTTTGTTTTATTCTTCTCTGTCTCATTCATCTGGCTTACTCATATGCCTTTCATCTGCTCTTTATATTGTCGTTCTTTATATTGTTTATTCCTGATGGTTTCTGAGTCTCTTCTCTAAAGTGACCTGAGCCTCTCATAGGCATAGAATATAGATCCACAAGCACGTGTTAGGTTTGATTAAGGTAAAGTAGAACAAAACACAATCTTTTGTTCTTGGAGAAGTTAATTATGACTAGTTCTTCTGTTTCAAAGCAATACTGCACCTTAATGTACTTAGAATGTGTACTTGTGATAACTGCTGTGCAGGGAGAAGACCTGAATCTTGTCCCATTTGCATTGATGAATTGCCTTCTTCCAGCAAGCTACTTCAAGGCAGGATGTGTATTTGCACACATGTACCCATTCAAAATATTTTTCCTTTTACTTCAATTACATATACTGGAAAAGCTTCAATCTAAAGCTCTGGTCACATTTTTCACAGTTTGCTAGCATTTTGTTTTGACATTCCTTCCTCTCTGAATCTGTTTTCTAAAGAGTGGCTTTGGTTATGTCACAGGGACTGTATGGCTGCAGACCTCCACTGGCTGCTCCTGAGCCTTCTCCTTTCATTTTTAACTCCCAGTAAGAGAGACTACCCTCAGAAACCATGCTGCCTTTATGGAATTATTTCAGTGTCTCCAATTCCCATTTATTTGATATTTTGCTGCTTTCTAATTAACTTTTTCTCTCAGTAACCCTCCATCATAAGGTGTCAAGGGAATCCACTCAAGCTCTGAACTTCTCTTTCTTTTAGTTATGTGATCTCTTACATTCTTAACTAGCAGTTGATCTCTGTGTCTTTGGAGATCAGATGTCTTTTAAAACTTCTGTTTCATGTAAGATCTGAACCTTATCAAGAAAATGAGATCATAGTGGGTTTTTTTTGCTTGCCTTTGCCCCTACTTGCTTGGGCAATCTGTATTTCCTTAGATCTGTGTGCTGTATTGCATGGAGGCCTTAAATGTCTCATTACCCAAGACTAGAATTCTTTCATGGCAAATATTTTGCTGTAGTTTGGCTCTTGCCCCAACTTCCTTTGTTGATGATAGGACTCCAGAGAAAGTGCAGTTTTCCTCAATGAGTTTAAAGTCCCTTAACTGTGCTTGCGACGTAGGATTTGACACAACATAGGTACCTTATTCATGAAACTTCTGTGTGCACTTGAGTTTTTAGAAGCACTGCATATCCACCAAGTGTTGTTACTGGCTTTGGCATGTAGATGCACAAGCAGAGACAATAATAAACTAAAAACCATCACCCGCTGAGTTCTCAGTGTAATTCCTGCAGACTTTCATGTCTGTGAAGTATTTAGCAAGATCTGTTATTCTTATTTTATCTTCTTTCCCCAATCAAGACCAGTGCTCAGCTCCTTTTCTGCACAGTAACACTGCTTCCAGTTCTCCCCAGAGCCCGTGCTTACTTTGCTGGGTGCGTCTCTTTACAGAGCCTCCCTTTGGCTCTGTGAGGTGAAGGGGCCAGTAGCCGGGTGGGTCCCGGGGCTAGGGGGAAGGGAGTGGATGCTGCGGGACCAGTCCCGACAGTACAGCAGGTGGCAGCCTCCCCTCTGCCTTGCGGGTACCGCTGCGCCCTCCGAGCTGCTGAAGACAGGATTCATCATACTTTGTCACTCCTGTCCCAAAACATCTTCATCTAGCTTTAGGGGTAGATTTTGACCCTAGCTGCCGTGGTTGCTTTCTGCTCAGTTTAACAGTTCTCTACGAAGAAACGTGGATTAGAAAGATTCATTGTCAAGTTTTTAGTTACAAAATCTTCACCTGACAGTTTATTTCTCTTTGGACCTGCCCTATCGCTGTCCAAAGGAGCTAGTGGTACTGCTGTGAATTTAGTGACTATAGTAAATTCCTTCACAGCACAGCAGTAGTGGGGGGTTTATTCAATTTGTATATTAGTACTAGGTGTGTAAATTGTTTGTGTAAGATGTGCAGTCCAAGCACTGCTGGTATCTGCTGTTCTTGTTATATAGCCTAAAGACCCTGTCCCAAAGACAAGAGCTTTACATTCCCATTGCTGATTCCTCCTCGCATTATAAAGACAGGAGAGAAGATGAGCTCACAGTGACAGTTGTTTTCATGTTGATTTATCAGTGTAACACTTATTTAAGCTTCTATTTTGGTGGAAATCTCTTTTCCATGTACATGCATTCATACAATAGGTGTTTGTCTGCAATGTAATTAGGTCACCTATGTGTCAGTTTTGAGTTCATCAAGAAGAGTGAGTCAGGAAAGCTGCCAGCCTCATTCTGCTGTCATAATCTGGGGTAATGATATGGTCTAGTATGTCTGTAGTTAAGCTCTCAGTGAAATTTGTCATTAAAGCCGGACTAAATTCCAGGAGTGTCACAAATAATTTTTGTATTTGGCATAAAAAAATTTATTGCAGTATTTATTTTCAAGAAAGAATATTTCCTCACTTATGCTGGTTGCAGGTGCACAAATGCTTTGCTCTTGGAAGGGTGTCCTAATGCTTAGAATCACAGAACACATCCAGGCGTGTCTTGAACATCTCCAGAGAGGGAGACAAGTCTTCTCCTCTTCTTAACTCCATGGATGCATTCGCCTATTCTTGTCTTCATATGTGTGTACACATATGCACAGGTGTCCACCACATGCTTGCTCATTTTACTGTGAAAAAACATTTTCAATGTTCCTCCCCAGAAACCCATCTCTGAAAAAGCAGCTGCTTTTCCTTCTGGCAGCTGCAGAAACCAGTTATCTCTTTTGCTGACCTGGGACTGGTGCATCTCTAGTACACTGCTGAGTCCCTGAACTTTAGAAGCATCTTCTTTGGCAGTCTCTTCCAAGTGAAGGCAGATGCATCCCAGGGGGGTTTGCTGGCAGCTGCATCCCTATGTTTCCTTCCATGTATCAGTTTGCAGTGGTGTTTGTGGAATCAATTAAATTCCCGTCCTTCTAGTAGTAAGATCAAAGCACTGTCAGACAGTATGGCCAGACACTTGCCCTGGGGGTGATGCCAAGGAGGCAGCAGAGGTGGTGAGAGCTCATGAAAGAGCTCATGAAAGTGCTCACATGCCTTCCTGTCTGCTTTTTCACAGTTAGTGTGGGGAAATAAAGTGGTCAAGCATCACTCTGCTGGCAGAAGCTGTGGTGTGGGAGCCTATCTCACTGGATAGCACAGATTAACCCCAATGAAGAGGGGCATGTGGCTTTGTGTGGTCAGCATTTGAAACTTCACAAGGCACAGCAGGTCTGGGGACAGGTGCCAAACCAAATCATGAATAATGCACAATGTTCTGTACAACTTGCCAGTGACCGAAATCCCTCTCCCTTGGAGAGGCCTGTCCCTTCCAGGTGAGCTGGCTCCAGGGCTGTATAAATTTCTTCAGACTAACTGCCTCTTTCTTTTGGGGTTAATAAGAGAGCATGGGAGAGTCTTTAACCTCACTCTATTTTTAAGAACTTGCAGCAAAATCCTGTCTGTGCTGAAGTCGATTGGAGTTCTGCCACAAACTCCATCACAGCTATGCCTTCAGCAGGCTTTTAGCCCAGCCAGACACTGCTCTTTTTATTGTGTTCTGCCAGATCCATTTGGTCATTCTTTTTCCATTCTGCCCCAAATTCACATGGACTTGGAACAGGCAATTCTGCTTTCTAACACTCTATATATGCCTCCAAGTGAGGGGATTTTCAGAAGGCAATTGAGTGAAGTTTTGTGTGTGTACAACCTGCACTACTAGAAATAGTCATCTCTTCCCATCGCCTTTTCCTATCAAGCACCTGCAGAATTCTCCAATCTTATTTCCTGCAGCCCACATCCCAGCCTGTTGGAGCTGTCAGCAAAACTCCCCAGGTCTTCAGTGGAAGTGGATACCTCTGCCCACACCCATACTACCAATTAGTGTTGAAAATCTGGGGGTATTGGGAAAATAATTATTTTTCTAAAAAGACTGGTGAAGGACAGGACCCCTCCAGCCTTCTCCACTCCTACTGCTGTTACCTCATTGGTACTTAAGAGTGCTGGTTAAGTTTCTCAGCCAGGTTGGAGAATGGGCAGGGTGTGCTACAGCAAGTTGGTCCTTCACAGCCCCTGCAACTTCATGTTCTCTCTGGCTACATGGTCCCTTCAGCCTCTGCAGGTAAATTTTACTTCTGCACTGTACTCCTTCCTATCACATTATCTGATGTGTCTCACGACTCATTGCAGAGGCAAATGCTGACCACATTCCTTTCTGTTTCAGCTCTTTGCTTCTCCCTGTCTCCACAGGATCTGTGTTTTTTTCTCTGTAGCCCAAGAGGAGATGGTCATGTGTGGACTGGAGATATCCCCATCAAATACAGCCCTGGGCCACTGGCATGTGTTCTGCATTTTCACAGATAGGTCCTGAAGAAAACTGACACATAGCCAGAGATACCTGGGATGTGTTTACTCAGATGGAGCTTCCTTGGCCAGTGAAGGCTCACTGTGGGCTCTGGTCGCAGCCCTGCCTCAAGCTTTCTCAGTGATATCAAGCTAGTCCTTCCTCCTTCAGTCCTCAGAGCACATAAAGCAAGAAATTCCTCCCCATGGGTGCAGTAGACAAGCAAATTGGTACACCAGAATTGCTGAGGTCAGAAAACTGAGGCACTGATTGTGGCTGTGGAAGATGAATGTTTCACAGTATGAAAATTACTGTAGGAAGAGCCACTTACAAAGCAGACCTGGAGCTCTCTCATTCTGGGTCTGCTGTCAATGATGTTGCCTAGCCTGAAGATACTGCATTGGAGTCATTGCTTTGGTCTGGGTCTAGAAGGATCGGGATCAGCTCCCTAGTGGGGGTTCTCTCTCCTATGTTTTGAGCCCATTTCTTTGTCACAGAATCACAGAATTTCCTAGATTGGAAAAGACCTTTAAGATCATATATTCCAATCATTAACCTAACACTAAGAAGACTTTGACTAAACCGTATACTTCAGCACTACATCTATGCAAATCTTAAAACACCTCCAAAGATGGTGACTCAATCACTTCCCTGGGCAAGTCATTCCAATGTCTGCTAACCTGTTTGGAAAATAATTTCTTCCTTATATCTAATCTAAACTTCCCTTGGCACAACCTGGGGCTATTTCCTCTTGTTTTATTACTTGGGACAACAGATTGACCTTTACCTTTCTACAACTTCCTCTCAGGGAATTGTGAGAGTGATAAGATCCCCTCTGAGACTCCTTTCTCCAAGATAAACAACCCCAGCAAACTCTCTAAACAACTATCTCAGCTGCTCCTTATAACTCATGTGCTCTAGGCCTTTCACAAGCTTTGTTGCTCTTCTCTGGACACACTCTAGTGCCTCAGTGTCCTTGTAGTGAGGGGCCCAAAACTGAACACAGTACTTGAGATGCAGCCTCACCAGTGCTGAGTACAGGGATAGAATCACTTCCCTGGTCCTACTGGCCACACCATTCCTGATACAAGCCAGGATGCTGCTGGCTTTCTTGACCACCTGGGCACACTGATGGCTCATGTTCAGCTGGCTATCAATCAACATCCCCAGGTCCCTCTCCGCTGTGTAGCTTTCCAGCCATTCCTCCCC
>VWZY01002102.1:92693-142721 GCA_013399075.1 Chloroceryle aenea | reverse complement strand
TGCAGAACCTGATATTTGGTCCTATTGAAAATCATACCATTGTCCTTGGCCCATTCATCAAGTCTGTCTAGATTCCTCTGCAGAGCCTCCCTACACTTGAGCAAATCAACACTTCCACCCAGCTTGTTGTGGTCTGCAGACTTACTGAGGGTGCCCTTGATCCCCTCATCCAGGTCATCAATAAAGATATTAAACAGAACTGCCCCCACTGCTGAGCCCTGGGTGTCACCACTCATGACTGACCACCAACTGGGTTTAATCCCCTTTACTCTTTGGGCCTGGCCATTCAGACAGTTTTTTTTCATCCAGCAAAGTGTGTGACTCTCCAAGACATAAGCAGCCAGTTTCTCCAGGATAATGCTGTGGGAGATTATGTCAAAGGCTTTACTAAAGTCCAGATAGACAACATCTGCAACCTTTCCCTCATCCACTAAGTGGGTGCTGATGTAGAAGGAGATCAGGTTAGTCAAGCAGGACCTGTCCTTCGTAAACCCACACTGACTGGGCCTGATCATCTGATGTCCTGCATACTCTGCATGATGGTACTCAGGATGATCTGCCCCATCACCTTCCTCAGCACCAAAGTCAAACTGACAGGCCTTTAGTTTCCCAGATCCTCATTCCAGCTGTTCTTATAGATGGGTGTTACATATGCTATTTTCCAGTCTTTTATAGGGCTGGACCCTCCAGTGGGACCATCTGTTTTGGCTACACAAACTCACAGAATTGCTGAGGTTTGAGTCACCTCTGGAGAACAAGCAGTCCAAACTCGAAGCAGGGTCAGCTAGAGCAGGTTGTCCAGGACTGCGTCCAGTTGAGTTTTAAATGTCACCAATCCTGGTGACTCTGTTACCTCTGGGGCACAGTTGCAGTGTTTGAACACTCTCAGTATAAAAGAGTTTCTTCTTGTGCTTAAGTGGCATTGCCTGTATTTCATTTTGTGCCCATTGCCTCTTGTTCTGTCATCACTGGGCACCACTGAGAAGGGCTGGTTCCATCTGCTTTACATCTTCCTATCAGTTATTGATACATATTGATAAGATTCCCCCAGAGCTTTTTTGTTCTCTAGACTTAACAGTCCCAGCTGTCTCATCCTCCCCCCTGTATATGAGATGCCCTTGAGCACCTTTGTGATCCTTCATTGGATGCACTCCATGATGTGCATGAGAAGCCCAACACCGGACACAGCACTCCAAATGTGTCTCATGAGTGCTACACAGAGAGAAAGGACCACCTCCCTCGAGCCTGAAGAATCCTTACTGATGATTTACTTCCCTGTTGCACCAAGAAGCTTCTCTCTCCCCTCCCACATCAATATGCTAGGGCATAGATGTACCTCCATGTATCTGCTGGTCTTCACACTCTGCCTGGTCCCCATGATGGTTTGTTCCTTGCTGTTTCCTCAGTTTTATACTAGTTTGCTCATTTTGTTCTTGTTCTGTTCTGATTTTCTGTCACCCCCTGTCATGGCCCCTTTCCCAGCTTGCTTTGCCTTCACTCTATTTTCTTTTTAGCAAAACCTGTTGATTTAATCTTTCAAGATCAGGGCCCCAGATGATGTCCAGCCTTGCTACCCTACTGCTTCCACCCATCCATTTCTGCACCTTGCATTTCCAACAAGGCCTTTTTTTTTTAATTATTTTTTCCCTTTGAAAATTACCATAACTGTTTCTTTTGCATTAGAGTCTCTGTGTTCATCCCACTGTGTTTCTTTCCAAAGTACTCACTTAGTCCAGAGCTATATGAGAGCATACCCTGCTGAGGGACCTGAAAGCAGCATCTGACTTTCTCTGCCTCGGGATGTCCTGCCATGCAAGCTGTCAGGAGGTTTTTCTCTCACTGTGCTAGTCCAGCACGGGTCTGGAACAACATCCCTGATGTTACTGTATCTGTTCTGGGTTTATGTGGAAAGACGCTTCAATGTTCTTCCATAAATGACATTAATGAAAAAGCCATCATAAATCATTATCTCAAGATGTGATTGTACAGTTACACAACTCTGGCTACTCCATCCACTGCCACAGAGGGAGGTTTGTTTTCCCGAGATAAGACATATGTTGTCATAGAAAGATTTCTGAAGTGTCTTGTAACTTTCTGCGGGTGATTAGGTTGCTACATATGTTGTCATAGAAAGATTTCTGAAGTGTCTTGTAACCTTCTGCAGGTGATTAGGTTGCTGTTGACATCAGTGAGACTAATTGTACCCAAATGGCTGCACATACAAGACCCAAATATTTCCAGTGACTCTGTTACTTTATTATTATGGAAGCTTTTGCAGTGGACAGCTCTACACAAGAGACTTACACCAACCAAGTTCTTCCTCAGTTAAATGGGACTGACCTTCCCCCAACATGGGACTCAGCCCTCTGAGACTTACGGAAATAAACTGAATCACAAACAACAATGTGATTGAATTGGCAAGGAACTAACCAGTTTGATCTAAGTTTGACTTTCTCCTCCACCTATAATGTTTTGTTTTGATGGTACTGAACAGTCCTTTTTCTCTCTGTAGACATTACAGAAGAGGACAAAGAATGAGCCCTCAGTGTGAGGTGTTTGGGGCTTAAGATTATTGCACCTTCAGCACTGCTGAACTCACACTGTTTTAGTCCCATACACTTATGAGCTATATCTGCTTTTCATAGTTATGTTCAATTTATCTCATTAGTCTGACACAGGAGATGTTGCTTTTCTGAGGATCACTTGTGATTTCTTCAGTTCATCTGAGAGTAACAGTCTTCTCCAATCTATGCAACCGGTGCTTGACTAGGAAACATTTCCTTGTTATGCTGGGACCAACAACTAACCCAGAAACTAGCTTTTATTGCTATTCCTTCAGGATGAAAACCAAAGAAGGTATTAAATTCAACCTTATCATCTCAGCTGTATTTTTGTTTGTGGTAATGATCTGTGAATTCAGGTACTGGATGTAACCAAGGATCAACTGAACAAAGGTTTATGAGAAACTGTTCACAAACTGAAGTGTTATCCTAGACACATGGTTTTGTCATCATGGAGGGTAGCAGGCTCAGGGTTTGGGTCTCAGGGAGATAATGTCTGAGAGGATGAGGCGCTTCTTACTGTATCCCATTGTCCCAGAATAAATTTATTTTAATTGTTTCAATTATTTGCAGTGAGATAGAGAAGCTGTGTTCCTAGGACTTTATCAAACCCCATTTAGGGAGTAATAATCATAGGAGAAAGGACAACAGTATCAAGAGAAATGAGGTGACCTGCAGCATAAGTTGGTGCTAGACTCAGAATGGTAGCAGAATTTAGGTTGGAAGGGAACTCTGGAGCTCCCTCATCCTGCCATCTGCTTAAAGCAAGGTGAACTTCAGTGGTAGAGGACGTTCTTTAGGGCCTTATCCAGTTGAAGGCTACGAAGGATGGAGATTCATCTGTGTCTCTGGGTCCTTGTTTCAGTGTTTTGCTATTGCTATGTGATTTTTATTCATTTTATAACTGAGTGGAATTGCCCTTATTGCAACATGTGCTACTTGCCTCTTGTCTTCTTTCCCTTACACCTCCAGGAACAGCCTGTCTTCATCTCCTTTGCATCTCCCCAGGTCCTCTGTCAGGTTAAACAAACTCAGCTTTGGGGCGAAGTGCTTTGTACTCTTCCATTTCCAACCCACCAGTGCCTCCAGCTTCACTTCCTCATCTTTGAGTTTCTTGTACTGTCATCTCACACAGCCTCTTCTGAGTCTATACCAGTCCTTGACCTGACCTTTCTGCTCCACTGGCTCTATTATGTTAGGATAAGTTGCTTATAGTCTTTTAGTGTTATCCACACTGACATTTAGGTTGGGAAAGGGCTTTAAGATCAGGTTCAACCATTTAACCTAACACTGCCAATACCATCACTATAAACTATGTCCCTAAACACCTCATCTACATGTCTTTTAAGTACCTGTAGGGATGATGACTCCACCACCTCCCTGGGAAGCCTGTTCTTCAGGGCTTCACAACCCTTTCAATTTCTCCTTATGTCCAACCTAAACCTCCCCAAATGCAACTTGAGGCCATTGTTTTATCACTTGTTACCTGGGAGAAGAAACCAAACACCACCTNCTTTTTAGGTAAATTTTAGGGAGTGATAAGGTCTACCCTGAGCCTCCTTTTCTCCAGGCTGAACAAACCCAGTTTCCTGAGACACTCCTCTTAAGACTCAACTTGTGCTCTAGACTCTTCACCAGCTCTGTTGCCATTCTTTGGACAGGCTCCATGTTCCCCTGTACTCTGAGTGATTGCACTCTTGACACTAAGAGTGTCTTTGACAAGTGTTCAAAATGAGCTGAAGCCACTATGGTCTAGTAAATAATGGTCCTAATACAATCCCTGTGACTGAAAAATGACTCTTAGCATTACTGTACTGCAGATACCATTAAATGGTCATCTGATGCTTAATATATCCTGGAGATATGTGCTAAGGGCTCAATTCTGCCAACCTTCTGTCTTTAGAAAATGTGTTGTCTCTAGCAGGGTGTACTGGATGCTGTTGTCAAATAGACAGACCTCATTAGCTTCCCACATCCTCTCCAGTCAGAAAGATCGGTAATGCAGTGGGGAGATATTTGGCTAGAAAAGCCATCAGTATCAGTGGTGAATGAATTGTCTCCTCAGGAGGGAACTGTGCAGTATCACATAGGGAAGGGACCTCAGGCTCTAGCTTCAGGTCCTTGTTCTGCCACTCGTGTTCTGGACAAATGGACAAAATTTCAAAAGTGTCCTGTAAGTTGGTGACCAGTTAGAGACAGCTCATACATGATTATAAAGTATGGTGAGCACCCACAGATCTCTGTCAATCAATGCGAACTCAGTAGCTTTTGGAGAACACCAAATACTAGTGTCTCCTCTTCAGTGAGGAATACCCACAGGAGAAAACAAAAGGAGCCCTGACTTGGGAAAGGGCTAAGTATCTATCTCTTATTCTTGACACCTTCACCTCTCTCAGACTCCATCATGGTAAAAAATAAAATAAAATATGTGCTTTCATGTCCCTGCATGTGACAAACCTTTTACTCCATACGTATCATGTATGTGTGCACATATACGTAGCATATGACTGGTTACAACTTCTGTGCTTTCTCTCTCTACAAAAATAAATAATTGAATAAGGTTAAAAATATACTTATTCTGTACAGGGTGGTTGTGAACTAATGTAATCCTCCTTGGAAGCCCCTGAGATCTTCCAAGAGTTTCTTTTGTAGATCACATTAATGTTGCAGTTCCTTACGCACAAGGGTAACGGTCTTCAGAGGAAATAATCTGGAAAACAGAACAGACAGGTCTCAAACTATTGCTCATATGAAAGACCAGAAATATGTCATTTAAGGAATGCTTGTGGATATGAGAAATGCCAACATTATTCTCATCATTGTGCAGTGAAGGAATTTCTCCTTCTTACATCTTTCTTGGTACCCAAGGTGACATTAGGCATGTTCCCTCTGCCAAGAGAAAAGAACCTTTCAAACTCTATCATCTTTAAATTGCCACTGTCCATTATAATTCACACAAGCTACCCCTTCCCCCTCTTCGTGTGGCTCAAGAGATTGCTTGTTGTTGTGCTAAGAAAATCAGTGCATTTCATGCTATAATTGTTCCACTGTGTCCATGATATTCACAGAGAAAAATAAATCTTTGAGTATCCACTCATCCAAGGGGAAAAACATTGGATGCAACTGAACTGTATGACGTATCTTTTTCTTGGGGAATAGCAGAGACACCTCAGTACCATTAAAGAAATGGCTAATGGACAAAAAACTAAAGGTAGGCTAATGGCTGGATTGACGATAACCCACGAAAATGGTTTATTCTTTTTCTTCAGGACTGATGGTTCCTCTTTAGGAGACTCACCATTGCTCTTTGTTGAGCTTCTTGCAGAAAAAACAAGGAGTGTGGGGACTGGATTCCTAATCTGATTCAATTTAAAGAAGTTTGGCTTGTGCAGGACAGTTTTAGCGTAACCTTTAGAAGATGACAGTGCTGACTCTTAGGTGAGTCTTAATGAAGGTAGTGCTTTGTGCTGTGGAGAGCAGTGCATTGCACTGTCACTGTCAGCAAGGAAAATGGTACAGAGATAAAATAACCCTGGCTTGAAGTGAGTTAGTGGAGGCATATGAAAAACTAAACAATAACCAGTCAAGCCTGTAAATACACGCAGCTGACACACAAAAAGAAATGGAGCTTTTAAGCCATATATATGTTATTGTTGCTTTCTTTTTTCTATATATGGTAGAAATCCAATGATTTGCATGGTGACTGTGGAAGTGAAAATTCTAGCTGCTGTGTGAAAATACATTTTTTTCCTCTATTTCTCTCTTCTCAGGGCTCTGGCTGACATCTTAAGGCAGCAGGGACCAATCCCAATAGCACACTGTGAAAGAGAGACTATCTCAGCCATAGATACCTCCCCCAAAGAAAACACCCCAGTGAGGACATCTTCCAAAAACCATTACACTCCTGTGCGCACCTCCAAGAGCAACCCAGGTAAGTGCTGCTTTCTTGCTCTCTCTTTCACTTTCTCTTCTATGGTGGTTGTATCAGTAGTATGTTTGAAGTCAGCAGAACATCACACTTCACAATAGTGGACTTTGTAAACCTAAAATTAGGATAATAAATGGCTTTCCAAGGCAATCTGATAGAGCAGAGGAGTGCAAGGATCAGTGGTGATGATTCGTTCAGGATTTTGCTGAACAAAGTGTCTGTTCTCTAGGCTTTTAAAAAATACAGAATCAGTGAGGTATAAATTCAGCTTATACCAAAATGGTTGTATTAAGCTTGGAACATTGTGTATTTCCAACAAAACACATATGGTACGAAGCATAATTGGTGTCTCTGCACACAGCAGCTGAGAAGAAAGAACTGCACAGAACTGAGGTCACCTTATCCATTCAGGTGAACGCTAGGCATGTGCAGAGAGGAAAGTGTGGAAGGTTACTTAGGAGGTACCCCAAGAGCATGACGTTCTCCAGGAACATTGGCCTGGGACTGGAACACACAATATTTTTCTGGCTTCTACTGGCTAGGTAAATTTGGTCAAATCATTTGACTGCTTTTTGACTTGATTTCCCAAGTGGCACGAGGACGCAAGCCTCTTAGGTAAAGATATTTTTCTGAATTATTGAATGTTTCCTAAATTGATAACTGTCAAAACAATGTCTCGGTGGTTGCTGACCACCTTTGTTTAGTGGGATGTGGTAGACCTGCCATCACTTTGCCATCTCTCAGCTGCAACTGGATGCGTGCATCCAAGATATGCCCTCATTCAGTCACAAGCTATTCAGCTTCACATAGAAGTTTCTGGGTGGAATTTCTTGACCTTTGTCACCTGGTGATCAGAGGAGATTTTGCTAATGGTCCATGCTGGGAAAGCTTCTGAAAGAATCTAGTGGGAGCTCAGAATTCCCCACAACCTGTGGGGCTCAATGTGCTCTGCTCATTGCAGAAAGGGCCCATGACTGAGGGCAGTGACTGGTTTCTGTTGCCTTGTTGAAGTGACCATTAGAAGGGTTATACTGCAATGTACATCACAGGACCAGGTGACCATGTTCTCTGGAAGCCTCTCCTGCTGCTGGGAACAAAACAATTTCCCTAAGAACTAAGAAGGATTTCTTTGCTCTCCAGTTTTCACTCACAGGCCAGTGAACCCCATAATTTTGTATGCCAGACAGTTATACTTGTGAAATAAAATGTTGGGCTAGAGAACTGTACATGAGGTGAGTTGTCTGGAAGAGGAAGGTGCTTTTGTGTATCTAGGGCTTTGGACTGGCTGTTGAGAGGATATGAGATTCTGCTCCATGACAGAAATGGGGTTTGTAGTCAGTGAACAGTTGTAGCACCACCAGAGAACAACTCTGACTTATGATGAGATGAATCCCTTTCTGAAGACACCCTGTCTCTTCCCATTGGCTCCCATTGGTCAAATAGGGCAGGCAAATCCTGAACGACAATGCAGAATGAAATCTTTGCTTGCAGCAGAAGACACCAGCTGGGTACTAGAAGTCTGAATGAGGTGTCGTGCTTAGGCACTGTCAAGTCTGAGAAAAGGTTCTTTGGCAGGTTTGCAAGGGGAGTTTCTAATTGCAGTGTCTGATGGTAGCTGATGGCTCCAATAGACATTTTAAAGACTTATTACTACATTATTGGAGGCACACAAGGATACAAGGACCTTATTGTGTCCTTCCAGTGTCTTAAGGGAACCTACAAGAAAACTGGTGAGGGACTTTTATAGGATGTCAGGTAGTGGTAGGACTAGAGGGAATGGATCAAAACTAGAGGTGGGTAGATTCACATTAGACATTATGAAGAAGTTCTTCACCGAGCGGATGGTGAAACACTTGAACAGGTTGCCCAGAGAGGTGGTGGAAGCCCCATCCCTGGAAGTTTTTAAGGCCAAGCTGGATGGGGCTCTGAGCAACCTGATCTAGTGGGAGGTGTCCTTGCCCATGGGAAGGGCGTTGGAACTAGATGATCTTTAAGGCCCCTTCCAACCCTGACAATTCTATGATTCTATCATCACATTATGAAATGAGAGCACCCAGTAAGCAGACTGCTTGGTCCTTGCCGAGGACAGGGACATGAGATCACCACAGCAAAATGGCTGGGAAGTAAAAGGCATAACGAGTTCATGATGAGACTTTGTTCACTCAGCCTCTGCTTGTCTGTGTGTTTGCCCTTGTTGTCTGCAAGAGAAAAGCCATCACAGTTCAGTCAAGGCTGAAACAGGCATGACATGGGCAATTCTTTTAGCAGTCTCCAGTTGCCCACTGCTAAAAGAAGATACTTGTAAACCCAGCTACAAAGATTCAATAAGGCCATTACTTCCAGCACAGCTTTCCACAGCCATTGGCAGCTGTAGGGGGGTGATTGATCACTTCTGCCTCAGGGCAGGCAGTTGGACCCAGTGTCACACCCAGACCTTGCCAAAGATGGGAAGGGTAGACTTGCTTGATAGCTTGTCCAAAAGAACTTGTTCCTGGCTCAGTTGTGTCCGTTATTAACATGTCCTCATATATCATATAAGACAGAAAGCTAATCACTTAAAAAAGATCATGAGCTCATAAACCAGATCTATGGTTAATATTTTTTTATACTGTCTCATTTGAAGAATATGGCAATACTTCATGGTTACTATACTCTGTTACTTGGCTCCTCTTGAGAATATTGTGGTAATCGGGAAATTGTATAAGTGAATATTAAAATCTTTTGGGTTGGTATGGAAGTAAATGTTGAAAAACAAGACAATGGGTTGTAGCACATTGAACTGGAATAAAGCTGGTAAGCCCCAGTGTGGAACTTGAAGAAGGATTACCTTCAATACTTACTTTTTGGGGCAAGGGGAAGAAAAAAAAAAACAAAACAAGGGGAATGGGGGACAACTGGGGAGAAAAATAGAGGTAGTAATATGTAGTAGCAGGATCGAGGCAAAATATTTCTCACTGGTGCTGCAGTTACACAGCACATGCAGGACAACCAGGTGATCAGGCCCAGTCAGCATGGGTTTATGAGGGGCAGGTCCTGTTTAACAAACCTGATCTCCTATGACAGGGTGACATGTTTGTTGGATGAAGGTAAGGCTGTGGATGTTGCCTATCTTGACTTTAGTAAGACATTTGACACTGTTTCCCACAGCATTCTATTAGAGAAATTGACAGATCTTGGCTTGGATGGGCATACGCTTTCCTGGGTGAGAAACTGGTTAGATGGATGAGTCCAAAGAATTGTGGTCAATGGAGTTAAATGCAGTTGGCGACCAGTCATGAGTGGTGTCCCCCAGGGCTCAGTACTGGGGCCACTCCTGTTTAACATCTTCATCAATGATTTGGATAAGGAAATAGAGTGCACATCAGTGTGCCCAGATGGCCAAGAAGGCCAACAGCATCCTGGCCCGTATCAGGAATAGTGTAGTCAGTAGGAGCAGGGAGGTGATCATTCCTCTGTACTCGGCTTTGGTGAGGCCACATCTTGAATATTGTGTCCAGTTTTGGGCCCCTCTCTACAGGAACAATGTTGAGGTGCTGGAGAGGGTACAGAGGCAGCTACCAAGCTAGTAAAGGGTTTGGAACATGTCTTTTATGAAGAAAGGTTGAAGGATCTGGGGCTCTTTAGCCTTGAGAAATGAAGGCTGAGAGGAGATCTTATTGCTCTGTACAACTACCTGAAGGGAATTTGTAGTGAGGCGGCAGTTGGTCTGTTCTCCCTGGTGGAAAGCGATAGAACAAGATGAAATGGCCTGAAGTTGAACGAGGGGAGGTTCAGGCTGGATATTAAGAAGAACTTCTTTACTGAACGGATTGTCAGTCACCATCTTTGGAGGTGTTTAAGAGCCAGGTAGATGTTGGGCTTAGGGACATAGTTTAGTGGTTTTGATAAGGCTAGAAATAAGGTTGGACTTGATGGTCTTGAAGGTCTCTTCCAGCTGAAATGATTCTATGATTCTATAAATTGCCTGAACAATAACACAACTGTAGGGTTTTGCATAAGGATCTGAAAAGCATCGGGTCTGCTGGATGTGGTTTGTCTCAGGACTCCAGCATATGAGAGGTTAAGCAACCAAAAAAAACTGTAGTTGTTACATGCAGGCTGAGATTGAGTTTTATATTTGTTTTATTTGGAAGTTCTGTTTGCAAACTTCTAACTAGAAGGGAGCCCTTAAGTCTTGCTAAATAAACCATAGTTTTATTTTTCCATTAGACTTGTTTGGTGTTAGCAAGCAAAAGGATTGTAGGTGACAATGACAAAGTGATGTAGTCTGTATCTGAGTCAGTAGAGGTCAAACAAAACAGCATCTGCAGGTGCTGCTGAGGGCAAGCCTGTGGTTCTTGACTGGCTGGGTGGTGCCTGCTGTTTCCTCATGCAAATATGGTGAGGTGTCCAGTAGATGCTGCCCTTCCTGCAAACACTCAGGCAGCCCTCAAATGGTCACAGCAGGAGATCACAGGATGGAAAAGCACAACTTCCTCTGGTAGGCCACCAAGTCATGAGCACTGTCTGCAGCTATAACAGATGCCTGAGGGAGAGTTCAAGACCAAAACAAAGTCTTCTGAGAGTTTTCCCAGGTGCTTCTCAGCAAGTGGTTTCAGAACTCCCTTAAGTTCTACAGCAGGACAGGAGGGCCTCTGTTGAGCTTGAGATAGAAGAATCCAGGTCTAACAAAGGTTTGTTTGAGGTAAAAGAGAAGTAGGTCTCTCTGTCCTGGGCATGGAGACAATTGTCCTTCAGACAAGGCAGCTGACTTCAATAAGACTTCAGCCTACTACTTCACAATGGCCACCTTCCCCAGAGGCTGTGGGAGACAGCTGTTCATCAGAAGCAGGATACATTTCCCACATTATTCTGCTAAGCTTGAGCATCCCAAGTGTCTGAAGACTATCTCTCCAGAGATTATTTCCACTTCTGCTTTTCTCTGAAAATCTATCTCAGACTCTTTTGGGATGGCAGAAGACAGCTCACCTCCCCTTCCACCCACCCCCACTTCCACTGACATTTGTGTTCATTGCTTTTACACAGTGCTGCTGTTCTGGTGGTGGTAGGCTCTGGTAGGTGGTAGTTTAGAAAAGACAAAAGCTGTGTCTACAGATTGCTTGGATCAGAGCACACCTCTCCAGCTGTGCACCACCTCATCAGTATGAGCTACGGCACTCTCTGTAGACAGCAATGCTTCTCCAATCCACAGAGACCTCTTGTTAGTTCAGTGTTTGCTATTGTGAGTAAATGTTTGCTATTGTGAGTAATAGGTAAAATACAATGAATCTGAGATACAGGAAATCCATTTCATCTAGCTGTCTATTGGTAGGATCCATGTCTCCATCACAGCAGCACCTTTACAGGTGTGGGAAGGAAAACTCAAGCATTTCCATCTTTTCTTCTTGGCCACATTATCTATCCTGACATCTGCTGTGAAGGTTAGTGCCGTTCGCTTGTTCAGTGGATGGACAGTAAACATAGACAAGAATGAGGATAGATTGGAGAAAGGTCAATAGTTCCTGTAGGTTTGGAAAATGTCATACATAAGCAGCAGTATGCTCCCATAGAGGAAGGTGCTGAATTTGGCTCAGGAGACAGAGTTTGAGCCAGAGGCAATCCTCCTGCAATGTCCATAGTCAACTGATGTGTCAGAAAAGATGAGGGCAGTTGCTATGACAGTGATGCTGATGGACATTAGCATTAGTGAGAAAATTAAGACTAGTTTATCAGTTCAGATGACTACCTTCAATACCATCCTTAGATATTTGAAGGTCATCTGCAAGTTGGATGCAAGATGTTTGTTTTTCCCAAAATGTGGCTAAGCAAAGAACCTGCAAGATTCAGTCCCTGCAGAAACTGGCAGATGGAAGTTTTCTGACTGCCTTGATGATGGAGAGGTAGCTACCTCAGGACTAGCAGACATGCAGGAGTCATCTCATTACTGTTTTCCAAACCAAGGCACTTGAAACAGATCTTTGGCTGGTACAAATTAATGTTGTACTGTCATATTGATGGGACATGGGCTTGGTTTAGGTTAATCCTTGTAAGTCAGTGAGGATTCTGTCCTAGACATAAAATTAGTACAAATCTATGATGCTGAAGTGATCTTTTATTCTCTCAGTGTCATTCTGACTCATTCTACAATTCACCTTGGTAGTATTTCTGACCTGTGAGAGAGGAGATATCTGGGACCATTAGACTGAGGTGGGAGGAGAATCTTTCCAAATATGCTTAGGGCAAGGATGTACTTGCTACCACTGTGCAATGCCTTCAGCAGTGGAGGGCCCCCAGATGTCATCTCTATGAACACGAGGCAGGTGGGTAGATTCTGTGCCTGTAATTATGCCACTTCTGACTGCCTCCAGTATCAGGAGCTTTAAGAGAAATGACAAGACTTTTTTTTTTGTACTTGCTGGAGAAGAGACTCTGGCCTACTTTCATATTCTTTTGGCCTCTTAATTCTCAGGATAACAAACTGCTTCACCAACAGAATACAGTGGTCTGAAATCAGCTCCAGATGTGCTAGCAAAAAGCTGACCGCAGGGGTAAGTGGAGATAATTTTCCACTGTGGAAAATCTTCCGCTATTCACTTGCACTGGGGATGGGGGTACCTGCAGGTGTGAAGAACAGCTTATTGACAGGATTGCCACTTGGAATTCATCAGACAACACAGGCTAGTGCTCTGATTAGCCTGATATATCTGGGGAAAGCTTTTAATAAGCCATTTGAGTCAGGATGTTCCAGAGATGTGTGTATTCAAAGTGCTGTTTTCAGCAGTGCCTTTCACCCAGAGGCATATTCTGAGCTTATTCTGAATGTGAACAAATGCAGGAGAGGCCTTTAGTCTTTATGGAAATTGTAGCTAACATCTCTAGCCAATTATAGGCAGAGCATCATGAGGAGTGCTTCCATCCTAATCACCACTCAAGGGAAGAGGTCACTTCACATGGCCCTGCTCTTCTAGGGTATAGGCTCTGATGGGGCTCTGGCCCTTTTCTACAGACCAGGGTGAGTCTGGGCAGTTGGCTTCTCAGATGCCCTCCAGGTTATATGGACATCCTTGTTCATCCTTCTCCCTTTACCCTCTCTCATTCACCCAAAATCTCCAGCTGATCTCTACTTCAAATTGCTTCCTCTTTTCATTCATTGAATTCTCTAACTTCTCCCCCAAATCCCCAGCAACTATTTGAATTAATTTACTGAGGATCAGTGTAGAAATATATGTAGAAGGCATTCAAATTCCCTGCTGCTTCACAGTTTCTGTTGTCATTTACAGCTGTTCAGGGCAACACAAAGCAGGTGTAAAATGATTCCCCAGTCCCTGCAGTAGCATTTTACAGCCCCTGTGCTCTGTTGTAAGAAGCTAGTTAAGGTGCAGGTGGGAGAAGAATTAGGAAAACCACTCAGAAAACACCCAGAGAGTTCCAGGAACAGGGCTTTTCTTTTCTCTGTACTCCTGTTTCTATTCACTGACATTTGAAAAGAAGGAAGCAGGACCAGCTTGAAAACCTCTAGGATGTGCAGAAGGTAGGGCAATCCAGTGCCACTCCATCTGCTTTTTCCTCCAAGCACACCCCCAGTACGGGAAGCCCACAGCTTTCCCTCCCAGGAAAATCCAAAATGGATTAATACATTTTTCTGAGCCACCAGGAAATGTCGGATTCTTCTGCTCTGAACATATTGAGGGTAAGTGTTACTCAGTCTCCTAGCATCCAAAATATAACTGCAAAATGGAAGGATCAGTCCAGCAGAGCACAGGGAGAGGCAGATGCTGCTGGAGTTGGTGCAGGGCAGCTATGATATGACACTAGCTGCTGCCTTCTTTGGTGTGAAGGATCTAGGTTCCTCACTGATTTAGGACCTAAGTTAGCCTGTGCAGCGTTAGACATCGCCCCTTGTACCAGAGCAGCTGATGACCTTTAACTACCACTCTCTGTGGCATTGCCAGTTCCCATTTTACAGATGGGGAAATAGGGCACAAAGAGGCAAGGGCCTTACTTCAAAATGTACTTGGGTTGCCATCTTCCCTTAACTTTAGTTCCAACCCCCCTGCTATGGGCAGGGACACCTCCCACTAGACCAGGTTGCACAAGGCCCCATCCAACCTGATCTTGAATGCATCCAGTGGTGGAGCATCCGCAATGTCCCTGAACAATCTGTGCCAGGGATGCACCACCCTCAGAGCGAAGAACTTTTTCCTAATTTCTAATCTAAATCTATCCTTTTCCAGTTTGAAGCTATTACCTCTTGTTCCATCACTACAAACCTTTATAAAAAGTCCCTCCCCAGCTTTCCTCTAGGTCCCTTTCAGATACTGAAAGGCTGAAATAAGGTCTCTCCAGAGCCTTCTCTTCTCCAAGCTGAACAACGCCAACTATCTAGTGTGTCCTCGTAGGGGAGGGTTTCCAGCCCTTGGATCATCTTTGTGACTCTCCTCTGGACCTCCTCCAACAGGTTCATGTCCTTGTGTTGAGGGCTCCAGAGCTGGACATGGTACTCCAGGTGATTCCAAATAGATCTTTTTAACTGCTAAATATTTATTTGCTTATCCTTAATCTTACTGTTTTGCAAATCCAAATTCCCTCTTCTGTTGCTGCCAGAGGGTAAGACCTGGTGTTGTGGGGATATTCAATCATGAGCAGCTGTAAGTTTTTAACATGTGCTGCCCAGTAACACTACCATGTACAATCTGTGATCCCCAGTGCTCTCCTGAGCCCTTCAGCTGCCTTCTTCCTTCCGTGATGCTGGGGCTGCACCTCCATCTGCCTCTAGCTATTGATTTATTCTGGTCTTCTGAGTGTTCTGTTGAGCTGCAAAGTTTTAGGTTAATCTGTGAAAAAACCCCAAACCTTTGGGAAAACTGTGCCCTACTACTAACAAGACACAAGAGACAACAAAAAACCCCCACTGCAAATATATTTACCAGGGAACTTAATGGAGAATAAAAAGCAGCAACATCTGTAACAATTTCTAGTGTCTCATGACCAAATATCTCCCATGACTGATGTCACGGTTTTCTTTGTCAAAACAGCTAACAACAAATTTTTAAAAAATTAAAAGTAAAATAAAATTCTGACTACTGAGGGGAAAAGAATGAGTAGGTGGAGAGCCGTGACAGAGTAGCAACATCCAGAGCTATGGGATAAATATCAGCTGCCTGCTAAAAGTGTTTTGTTGGAATTTAGCATTCATTCAACAGAGTGCAGTCCCAGAGTCACAAGGGCAGGCAAGGCAACGCTCATTATCCATAGTGGTATCTGGAAACTGTACATTACTATGGGAACAACTTTTTTTTTTTTTTTTTTAAGAGACACTAATACAAGTTGTGACGAGGAGAGGATTAAGCATATAGGTTTATATTGAAACAAAACCTCACAGTGAAATTTGACCCCCTGAAAACGATACAACAAACCAGATGGAGAATGTGGAAATTAAGTGAAGCAGATTTTTCTAGCATCGTGCTCTGTGGAGAAGAGGCATCAATGAAAGGCAACAAAGATGGGGAAAGGTCTAGAGCAGAAGTCTGCTGAGGAGTGGCTGAGGGACCTGGAGCTGTTCAGCCTGGAGAAAAGGAGGCTCGTGGGAGAGCTTCTTGCTCTTGACAGCTCCCTGATGGGAGGTTGGAGCCAGGTGGGGTTGGTCTCATCTCCAAGGGACAAGAGGAAATGTCCTCAAGCTGCACACGGGGAGGTTTGGGCTGGACATTAGGAAGAATTTTTTCACTGAAAGGGTTGCCAAGGTGTGGCCTAGGCTGCCCAGGGCAGTGGTGGAGTCCCCATCCCTAGAGGTATTTAAAAGACCCGTAGATGAAGTGCTGAGGGACATGGTTTAGTGGTGGGATTGGCACTGCTAGGTTAATGGTTGGACTCGATGATCTTAAAAATGTTTTCCAACCAGAAATGATTCTATGAATGTGGAAAAAATCTATGAGTCTAACACAGTTGTGTAATCAGCTGGGACCTGCACATTGCAGGAGACAGAGTGGCTGTGGACACGTGCTGCAACATGCTGAGCAATGCCCTGGATCACACCACCACTCAAGATCACCTCTCTACACCCTATGCCACTTGATTTCTGCACACACAAAGGAGTGGGAACACATGTGTCTCCTTCCCTTATTTGTAACAGTTGCTGGAATTAAGAGCAAATCCTGGGACTGATGGGATTGCGGGACTGATGGATGTGGTAGAGTTACAGTAGCACTGATCAGGAGCAGGGAAAAGGAGTTACGGAGGATGGAGACTGTGTGAGTGTAGGACGTCCAAACTGATCCATTTGGAAACTTTCACAGTTCCTGACTCCGTACAGCTGTATTGGGAATGGCAAATAATACTGTTCTCAAAACTTACAAAAGCAGAGGTAGAAAGAGTTCTGGAGCATAACATCCAATGGGGAGGTCATTTCATCCCCTCACACCATGTTGCTCACCCTACAAAGTCTTCACTGTGGTTGACAGGAACGAAAGATGTTTAAGCCACATGGTTCCCTTCACCCTGTGCTCTGTCCTTCCCCTCCAGATCTGGGAAAGGATTGGGAGCAGAGGGCCATTAGAGCAGGTATCTAGCACAGGTATTGGGGAGAATTTGGAGTGCTGTGAGAAAGGGCAGGACTGGGAGATACTCCTTTCCCTGAGGAGCACTGAACTGAAGTTGTTGCCATGCCATCTCAGCATTTACCAGCTGCCTGGGCTTGTGTCCTCTGTGAGCAACTGGAAGATGGGACTGGGGGGTTACAAGGAGACAACACAAAGCTCAGCTACAAACCCAGCAATGGTAGGGCAGAAAGTCACAGGTTTAAGGATGCAGTAGGCAAGAGGAGTCATGCTCTTGTCTAGGTATTGAGCCCTGACCTGTGTCTTTAGTTGAATGTGAAAGGTTGCCCGTTCTTTCTTTCAGGCTCTAGTTTCACAGGCAGTTGAGTCAGCCCAATGACTCTTCTGCCACTGAAGCAGAGGTCTCAATCTTCTCACATCTTCTGCCCTGGCCACTGCCCTGGTGCTGTCACATTCTTCTGTCATCTGGTTTAACTCATTAAGCCAGCAAAATCTGCTCAGGGAGAGGTCTTATGATGACATGTCAGGAGCAGGTCTGAGAGGGATTGCCATGTTTAGGCAACGCTGAATTTGTGACCACTGAGCTGTGTCCCACATAACTGTAGACTTGAGTAGGATTTTTTGAGGCTGCCTGTGAGCAAGCATGCAGGGGAGCCTGTGCTTAGTTGCTCTGGGCATGTGGTGTCCAACTGGGATTGACTGTCAGCACCTTCAAGGCTACACACACTGTAGATGAAGTGGGTTGAGGTTGAGGCCAGCATGTCTGGGATCTTCCAAAAGTCAAACTTGACACCATGGTGGCAATTTACACACAAAATAATTCTGCCTGCAGTTAAGGTATTTTAGTTTTAAGCTGCTCAGGAATTTTCTTGTGGAAAAAAACTAAGCCTACTGTCTAACCAGCTGTTCTATGCTGTACCATTCTGCAGATCTGCTGGGTGCTGTGGAAGGGTAAAATCATATTTGTAGCAGATTTGCTTCTCCCTGTTTGCCTCTACGTGTCTTGCTAGATCATTTATTGTTTAGAAAATGCATTAGATCTTTAGGTGAAAGGCAGAAACACAATGTTTTCTCCCATTAAAAAGCAGTTTACAGAAAACATCAATTTAAATTGAGAAAGCCAATTTGCAACTGGTATTGACAACAATTAAACTGGCCTCCAGAAAGTAATACAACTAGTTGCTTTTGACACTGTGAAGAATGAAATCTTTATAAGGATATGTGGAGGTTCTCTTGTTTCATGATTGCTGATCTTATCACACTCTGTAGAAGTATAAACAGAGATGAAGAGCTGGAAGCAGTGCTCCATTAAGAATGAGCCATAATCAGTAAACTTTCCTTCCTCTCTTGTTGGACCCCTGCCCAAATATAGCAGCTCAGTCTATGCTCTGCTTTCATCACTACCAGCTTCCTTTCTTTCCCTCCCAGATGATTTTGCTGACTTGAAAATTACTCAAAAATCTACTGAAACAGGTTTACTACTTTATTCCTGGGATTATCACAAGGAGCAATAAACAATTCCCAGCCTCTATGAAGATCAACAGCACACAGGCTCTGCAAAGCTACAAGTAACAGTTGGTACCTTGTCATGGAAAACTATCAGCTCTGATTACAATGGTGTGAGAATAAAGTTCATACTGGGAAAGTCAAGGTTAGCTTCTCATGAATCATTTCTTGAGTATGTAACAGATAGCTCACCTGACATCCAGATGTGTATCTCTCGGAGACCTTGGCTAGGGACAGTGGGAGCATTTACCAGCAGAAGTTATTGCTTGAATCTCTGAAAACCTGGTTCATTAGTGTGCCAAGGGTGTTTCCTGTTGGCTTTCAGCAAGAGGGTTTTTTTCTAGATTGAAAGACAGCAGGAAGTTTTGGCTCCTGTTGATGGTCTAAACACAACTTTTATTGTTGACTGCATTTTATCATTGGTGCAGTCCCCATTCCTTCTGGCACGGCAGCCATGTGTGTAGCTTGGGAATTTAGTCCGTCTTTAGTTAGTCTTCCTCTTCTCTGAAGTTTTATTACCCTCAGACTATCTTACTTGTTGCAGGTACCTGAAAAGACTCCCCTGTGGCTATTTATATGAGCACACATAAGAAGGAATGATACACTCCTCCATAAAAGGACAAATCTTAACTACTCTTTCTGTTTGATTTTAAATATTTGAGGAGGAAAGAAAAGGGAATAAATCTGTCACAATCTCACTTACAATCAGAGAAGTTAATGGAAAGATTTCTTCTAACTCTCCTGGGCTTTGGGCAAGGCTCTGAACTGCAACATTAGCAAATAATGTAGTTCACATCTCATCAAATCCTTCTCAGAAAAACAATTCAAATATATGTGGATGGTCTTTTGCAGCTCTCTCCCCAGATCTGTCTCTGGTTTGTCATCTGTGTCAACACCTCTATCTTCTAGTGTTAAATCTCTCTGAAACAATCCCACACAAGATGTTCAATTGCTGCCAGTCAGAGTGCTTGGAATGCCCCTCTGAAAAGACAGTAAGATAAATATTAATTCTCAGACCTGTGGCTTTCTGCACAATTTCTTCCACTCACAGTAATGTAGTCTCTGTGGCACTTTATTTCACATCTCTCCTCCCTGGATCCACAGCTTTTCCTATGGATAAAGCATTTCTCAACAAATTTCACAGGCTGGGTGCAGTTATTCTGTCTGCATCATTCTTGTCACTGGGACCCGAAATCCCAGTTCTTCCTGGGGCCATGTACCAGATCACTGTACTGTTCACACAGGCAGCCTGCACTCAAAATTCAGGTACCTATACATCCCATCTTCCTTGTAGCAACCAGTGGGAAGATTCTTTGGAAACCCTGCAAGGAATTAACCTTTGTGATGGACAGAGAATACAAGAAGGTGTGGAGATGCGTCCATGCATCCATGTTAAGTGCAGCATTATGTAAACTGAAGTGCTGCAGGCTGCCTGAGATCACAGATGGTAAGTATGGCATCCAGGTTGCACATCTCAGCAGAACATGTTTTTCTACTAAATCCTACTTAAATATTAATATATTTTGATCAGGAAGCAAGGCAGGGGAATGGAAGTTGAAAGGGCTCAAACTACCTCCATCTCTGAAGCATCCCACTGCTGCCTTGGTCATTGTGGATCTCAGAGGTTCACATCATAAGTGTTCCAGGTTTCTGACTGCCCTCATTACATCACTTCAGTGTCTAGTACTGGCAGAACCATGCAGCACAGAGTTAGTAGATAATCCTCTCTGAGGCTACTTGCTGTGTGTGGGTTGTCCTACCTGGTGAACATCTAAGAGGTACAGGAATGACCCAGAGGACTTCCAGTGTGACATGACTGGAGGAGCTAAGTTGTCCCACCTACTTTACCATTCTTTCTTTTTTGTCTTCAGTCCCTCTGCTGTAGCAGAGGTCAGCACTAGGAGCTAGACTAACGACTCCACTTAACCTCTCCACTTGTGTCCACTCTCCATTTGCCTAACATGGTTCTGGGTGGGCTTGTCCATCAAAGGATTCAGGCAGATAAGTATGGGTGCTGATCAATGCTTGCTGTTCTCACGACTCATGGGTGGGAGAGTTGTAGTTGAGGGGATAGACAAGTTGTCATGAGCTGTGATGCATCCTGACATGCAAGAGAGTGATTGTATAGCACTATGGCTGTCACTTGACATCTGTGAGATCACATGGAAGATTGCCCTGTCCCTCAGAAAACTGTCAGTAACCCAGGACAGTGCCTTGTACCAGCCCTGAAGAGCCAGTACCAACTCTCATAGCCTCTGTAGACAGCCTGTGGACCCTGTGAAGCCTTGTCATTGGGTAGTAGGCAGGTCCTGAATCTGGATCATTCCCATCTGAGCAAGACAGTAAGTTCTTGGCTGTCAAAAAAGGAAAACATCTTCATCTGCCCATAGCTGGAGAGGGCAGGTTGTGCTCCAGACAAAGTCCTGCAGCTCTATAGCCCCTGGCATGGCTGGTGGATCTGGTCTGTGCAGAGCCAGCCTGTGAAACTCCCCACTGCTTCTGTCTGGAGATACAGGTAAAGGCAGCAGCAAAGCATCCTTCAAGCCTCTCCTACAAATACAGTTGCAACTTCCTAACCAAAGAGCAGTTGCTTCTCAGTTTTTGTATGAGGCAAAGAGTTGAACATCTAAAATAGGGACAAACTTTGATATTGGAGAGTATCATGGAATATTTATCACGCCCAAGACCTTCAGTTTGGTTGGTTTGATAGTTTTAGACTCAAGATTTAAATAAATGTCACATTTCACAACATTCAGATTTTGGGCCATTTGGTCCTTTGGTGTCCAATACTGTCTGCCTTGTTTAACTTTCTTTTTGTCTTCTGAAGTCAAGTTACACCTAAATTCTAGCTGCATTCTTTTTGGAAGTTCTCTATTATGCAGTCAAGCCCTAGTGCCAGGCAGCATAACCTCTGGTGGGCCTCCTGACTGATGGAGAAATGTGTCAGCTGCTGCATGCAGAAGTAACTGGGCTTTCCGATTAGCAGTGGTATTATTTGGTCTGGAGGTGGAAGTTAAATTCTCCTGTAGTGACGCACTTTCTCAGTGGTATACGTTGCAAAGTGAGAACATTGCAAAGATTTCTATTGAAACCTGTGTCCCACTGTTAAGATTTACAAGTCCTATAGTAACCTCCTTTCTAACACCTTCTCTGTAACTATTTCAAGGCCTGGCAAAACAGCTGAAGACAGGCTGAGGGAGTTGGGGCTGTTCAGCCTGGAGAAGAGAAGGGTCTGGGGGGACCTTATAGTGACCTTCCAGTACCTGAAGGGGGCCTACATGAAGGTGGGAGAAGGTCTATTCAAAAGGGTTTGTAATAATAAGACAAGGAGCAATGGTTTTAAGTTGGGAAAGGATAGGTTTAGACTGGATATTACAAAAAATTCCTTTAGTATGAGGGTGATGGATCACTGGAATGGGCTGCCCAGAGAAGTGGTGGAGTCCCTATTCCTGAAGTCATTAAAGGTCAGGGGTAATGGGTCTATGAGCAACCTGCCCTAGGTAGAGATATCTCTACTTGTGTAGGGAGGTTGGACCAGCTGACCTCTAGAGGTCCCTTCCAGACAAAACCGTTCTGTGTTTCTAAAACCATTTCTGACGCTTCTAACTATACCCCATGGCTTTTCAGCCCTGGCACACTTCTAATAGTGCTTATCTAATGGAGTTTCTTCCATGTGCCTCTTCATCTTTCTTTTGTGCATTCTACATTTCACTGATATTTCTTTATGTGCTGTTTTGCCATCTCCTCTGTCTGTCTTTGTTTCTCTGAATGTATTTTGGATGAATGTAATGCAAAATAAACAGCAAATATTTTGTGCAGGATATCCATAATCTTCATCCAGGATCTTGTGGAGGTGAGCGTCATGCTGAGCACCTGACAGGTTCGGGTTCAGTATGACGGAAGAGCAAGGAATACAAGTGTCTGAGGCAGTGCAAGGGGTGAACACCAGTACTAATGATCAGCATGGTTTGTCTGAAGTACTGAGCAACTGAAAAAATGATCAGGGTCCTCCACCTTTCAAGGTATGTGATATAGTGGCTAGAAGATCAAGAGTTCTGCCCTGTATCTAGTTCCTTCTCTGTAGGTCAGTCCCAGGATCTTGAGACGTTTGGTCCTCCCATGCTTGGACATATTTAGTGTTCAAGAGTTCAGTGTGAAGATCAGCTTTCCTGCCCTTGGAACTCAGGGAGATCCCATGGCAGCTTGGAGAGCACTGGTTTCCTCACAGAAGTACAAATGTTGCCTTTTGAGCTCTTGTTATCACCCTTCTGCTCTCATACCATGCACACATGTCAACATGTGTCCAGGATCACAGACGTGCACTTCTTTTGGAGCTGACAGACACCAACTGCCCACTCACTTGGGTGGAGATTTAGTTCTGCTGGCACAGACATGGTCTTAGCCTTGTATTAAGTTGTAGGGTGACATCTGTGAACATCAGTTTAACATAGTTGTCAGAATGATACTTGGTGGAGCTAATGAAATATTTACCTTTGAACAGCTGTAAGATCATTAATGTTTCACTGTCTGCTGCCATCCAGCCTTTTCCTGATTTACGTTCTTGAATTGTTTATGAAGCTAATTGCACTTCCCTTCAGGGACTCAGGTATTTCTGGGGTACTTTCAATTAGAAGAAACTCCTCTGCCTTGCTGGTGAGGATATCCATGGCAAGAAACCAGGAGATGGAGACTGGCACAAGCACTAATTTTCCATAAGCTCTCTGAGATTTACCCCCATCCCGCTCCTCAACATTTGTACTGGGGTCTCTAGTGACACCCTGTTGCATGACAGAGCCTCATAGCACTCTAACATTGGTGTGATGCTATGGCCAAGGTCATTCCTTTTGGGGTCTCCATGTAGCTTGGAGACACTGCTTACATTCAAAGGGTGACTCCTTTCATACTTGAACTGATGTCTTGATACCTTTGGTATTGGCATCAAAGTGCCTGAGATATGTCTTCACTTAGGGGTAGGCAGGAGACACTGGGCAAAGTCCAGACATTACCAGGCTATGAGGTTACACTACTCATTCACTATAAGGGTGGTGAGACCCTGGGCACAGGTTGCTCAGAGAAGTAGTGGATGCTTCATCACTGGATGTGTTCAAGACCAAGTTGGATGGGGCTTAAAGCAACTTGGTCTAGTGGGAGGTGTTTCTGCCAATGGCAGTGGGGCTCGAACTAGATGGACTTGAAGGTCTCTTCCAAACCATTCCATGATTCTGTCAATCTATGTTTCTGTGATTCTATGCTGTTGGAGAATTTGAATGCTCCCCAAGACAAGGACAAAGTGGGAAAAGAGGGTAGGTCTTCCTGTCGAGGGATTGTCCATGTGCTTTCCATCAATGCATTAAAGACCACAGCTAACTTCAGTTTGGGCTTGTATGCATTTTTCTCCTTTTCCAGAAGGAAGTGCATTCAGTGACGTCTGGCTTTCATAGGGCTGAGGATTTTTTTTTGCTTTTGCTCTTGGTTTTTGTTATTGGGGAGTTCGCAAAATGATCATCGCCAATTCGAACAAATTGATTTATTTAAGTAGGCAAGCAACAAGCAAAACAGCGCTGGATGCATGGGGGTCCCCCCTCCACAAGCATGAGTGCCTCAGGCACTCTCGTACAGCTTTTTATAGGGTAGGTCATTGACGCCTATACATATTCATCACCTGTTCCCGCTTCATATGCTAATTAAGTCTCCTTCCCTTTGAGCAAGCGCAGTCATTTCTGGTGGTGGTCTTCAGGGGTCTTGAGGAGGATGCAGGATGTCTTCCTCAGTGGTAAACTCTTGACCTCGATCGCCTGCCTCCTGCGCATGCTCTATAGATGTTTACAAGGCTTTTTATTACATTGTTACCAAACTCATTTACCTATTTCCTGTTCTACTAATGAGGCTTCACGCTTGGCCAATACCGCACAACCCCCTCCAAATTGCTCCCAGCCCCACGAGCTGCAAAAAGCGGCTGCAAAAGCATCCAGCCCCATGAGCTGCAAAAGCTTGCAAAACAACATCTCCATGGCTATTGTTGTCAACTTAACTTTTTGTAAACAAAACCTTTAAGTGTTTATTACAATTGTCACATATTTCAACTTAGCTTTTTATGAACAAAACCCTCCAAATGTTTATTACAGTTTTCAGTTGGTGGTTTGTGTGATTTCCTTTATTATACCTAAATAGATTTAAGCAAACAAACAAATTCCTTCCTATTGTCAGAGTTGCACAGGCTCAAATCTGGTATTTCCCTTAGTTTCTGGGACATGGCTAAGCTTGAGGGAGTGCTCTCTCCCAGGCAAGTGTTACGTGTATTTCATGAATCTCCCCTGTGCTAGATGAAAGATTTTACAACAGAAAAATATTCTTTTTTTTCTCATGTAATATGAAGTCTTCATCTAATGGAGGGAAAATTTTTAGACAGTGATTGCTAGAAAGTTATGTCAATGTGTATCTGCAAAAATATGAGTGCACTCAAGGGAGATGAAAGCACTGACATTTGAATTTTTTCACTGTTAATCTTTAGTGAGGCAAGACAGGAGATTCCTACATGCAGTGGTACAGGCTGTTTCTGATGATCTCCCTGAAACTGAAGATTCAGTGAAGTTTGTATATAATCTTATCAATGAAATGGTAAAAAGCAATCTGGACTAGACAGGATTCATGCAATAGATTTTAAAGAGCTGCTGAATTACCCTTAGGTTCAATCTAATCATTTAATCAGCCTTTATTCGAGGTGAGTGGAAGGTGACAATGCTGGGAATTTGGAAGATGAGCTGGTAAAGTAGGTGCATTGTGAGGGAGTACAATAAAATGAAGTAGAAGAGTCAAGATAGCTTTTCTGAAAGGAGGGCATGCATTATATGTCTATGTCTAGCATGCATATGCTAGTGCTCCATGAAGGAATCGCCTGATGTGTGGATGGAAGTGATTCTGTCAACATAGTCTTTGTAAATTCTTTGTAAATTGTCAGTGAGGTCTTTCATCAACAGTACTTGAGAATATTATGGGATAATAGGAAAGGTCTTCTCAAGAATTAATAACAGATTAAATGACAGAAATTAATGGATGAGTACAGTCAGGTCTTGCACTGGGTAAATGATTAGTCCTAGAAGATGTGCTCTGTCTTTTGGAATGATCTAGAAAAGATGTACAGTGGGGTGACAAAAGCTTGTATGACATGTAGAATTATTCAGAACTCTCAAATCTGAGGCTGACAGCAGGGATTTATCTGTGTGAAGATAATAATCTAGTGAAAAGGTTTGCAACATCATCAAGAGGGAGGCCAGAAAGCTGTCTGTTAGACAGGGAGGTATCCAGGAATCATGAACACCAAGCTGGGTAGTAATGCCTACTTCATCTTTGTATTTAGTTGTTTAAAATAGGAAGTCTTGGACAAAACCTGTTTTGCGCTTGCAGTGTTTCAGCCTATCCAAGTGTCTCATTGATCTCACCTTTCCAAGAATCCAGGGCCAGGTTTCCTCTAAGACCTCTGGGTACCAAAGCTGATGGTCAGTTCTGTTCAGAGACTAAGGGCATCTCCTTAAAAGCAGCATATCCTGGAAGACTGAGCAACAAGGAGCACTGCATGGCACAAGGCTGTGCTGGGCAGAGTCCTCCTAGGAGGTGTGCACTGCAGCACCACTGGTGCGTATAGCACCCAAAAGAGCAGGCTTCATTAAGACTGTTTGCACTTCAAACATGCCTTGGACCACAGGTCTGTCTCCTCCTGAGCCTCCCCAATGGTCCTTTAAGGCAGCCAGCTCTGCAGATACTCAGGGAAGCAGCTCCTGCTTATAAAGCACATTGCTCTCCTTGACCTATTTGCTCATTACCTCCACAAATGTGATTTTGATTAAGGAATTTTCCTAAGTAATTACTATGGCATTAGCAATTCAGCCAAATGGAAAATAGTCCAAAAAGCAATGTGGCATGGTAGCTGCCCTGAAGGCCAGCTTGCTGACTGCCAGCAGACTGTCAGGGATGGGGAGAGAATGCTGACACTGTGGGGCAGATGGACAAAGCTTTGTCCTGACTACTGGGACACAGGGTCCTCCAGGTCACGTACCAAGTGTGTGGCTTCTGCTATTCATCAGTGTGCTCCCCTGGACTTCGAGCAACTGCAGTTCCAGTGTTTAAAAACACTCTAGCTTCCAGTCAATTTTTAAAATTAAAATCTCTGCTGAGCTCTTGTTTAAAGCAGTGGAAGAGAAACATAATGTATCCCTCACAAAGAACAAGCTAAATCCAAGGAGCTGGCTCAGTGGTGGCAGTCACACAACCCAGCCTGGTTCATGAGGGACAGACTCATGTGTGTCACATCCCTGTGAATACACCCTGCCCAGGGACAGAGTGTGTTGTGCAGACCAAGCTGCTGAACAGAGCCTGACTCAGAGTACTGCTAAAGATGCTCACTCTTGACAAGCTGACCTTCCACATGCGATGGTTTTACTGAGCCACCTCATAATTTCTTCTTAAGAGTTTGCCACCAAGGAATTCTGATGGAGTTTTTCCTGACAGGAGACAACAAAAATTATGTGCTAATCTGTCCGAGGACTAGGAAAATGTAGGCTCAGAGTGACTCAGATTAAGAAAATTATTGTCCCCAAGTAAAACTGCTCAAAAAAGTGGTTACAGCTGAGCTCACTTTCAGTCAAGAAAGGCAGAAAAATAATAGTGTCACCTTTAAGATCAAAGTGACTGTTTGAATTCCTCACTGTGACAGTTACTACCTAGTAAACAAAGCTAGCACTCACTTTCTGCAAGCATCTTCTTTAGCCTTCAGCAGCTCTCTAATGCAGTTCTGGAGGACTGCTGCCAAGCAAAAAAGGGACTCATTCCAAGGCTTCAGTGGTAAAAATATAAATATCCAGTTTGATAATTTTGGGTGCCATAATCCATCAGTGACTGTCTTCTGCAGTTTAGCTCCTTGATATCTCCTCACAACACGGACAGTAAAGCATTCCCATGCTAATGTAAAATAGGAGGATGATGGGGAATTTTTTTTTTTCCCCAGTAGCCCATGAAGCTGAATGGAAGGCTGTGGGTGTGGTGGGACGGGCTGGGTGTGTGGAGCATGGCCATCCAGGAGATAGAAGTTACCTGGTACTGTCACCGCTGCATCTGGTCATTTGTTATCAAAGGTGCAAATAGTGAAAGGCAGGGTACATGAAGAGCTGTAGGGCATGCACAGCTCTGCCCAGCATGGCCCAATAGCTGGACTCAGTGGGACAGAATAAGGTCAGTCATAAAAATGGAACCTGGCTTACACTGTACAGCTGTGACACATGTTCTCCTCAAGTAAATTCTGCAGAAGATTCATTTCACATTACTCAAAGTTGGTTTAAGTTGTAACACCACTCTCACAGAGTTTGGTGCCACACGGGGCAGACTGACACATCCTGCTGCACTGCAAAGGGAAGAGGTCCCACAGACTAGAGAGAAAGGGACTCCACAGCTTGAAGTGAAGAGCTTACTTGCTTGAAGCAAAGACTAAGCTGTGCTCTTGCTCACAGTAACTCACAAACTTGGGCTTATGACAGTGTGGGTATAGAACAACAACTCTTCCAAGGCCTGAAGGGATCTCAGAACAAAAATCTGTTGCTGAAATCCCATGTACTGACTTAACGGGTTTGAGTCCTGTGTCCATACTCCAGGGCTGCAGCTCAGGAAGGACGAGAGAGAGGCAAAGATATAATAGCTGTGTCATGTCACTCCTCTTAAAAAACCTTTTAGATTGTCAGGAAGAGCACCTCTGATCCCTCAAGATAAGCCAGGAGCCATAGGGTTCCTGTTCAACAACTTACAGATGTTAACACCTGCCCTTGGCATCAGCAGTGTAAGGCTCAGCACATTGGCCGTTCACAGCCAGGCAGGACACCTCCCATTCTTTGCCTCTTTTGGACACCCCTGAAGTGCTAGGCTCCTCCAACTGTCCACACATACCGATTTACTAGCATTTTGTTATTTTAGTAGAAGAAGACTATTTGTCAGCTTTCTCCAGCATCTTCATTTAGCCCCAGCATACATTAAAACACTTCCAGAAACCTTTCCTATTTCTTTATTTTCTTCTCATCAGTCTTTTAAATTACACGTGTTTTCCTCTCTATTATTCACCAAAATTTTATTTATAATATCACCCCTATCTTTTAGGCTTGGTTGTAGCCCTTTGTTCCCTTTGTTTCTGTTCAGTCATTTCTAACCCAATCTGGACTGTTGTACTTAAACTTCTAAACCCTATGGGAGAAACCAAGGTCAAGCACAGAATTCATGACAAATGTTGGTGTTACATTCAACCTGTTAAACTTGAGATCTCAAGTGTGTTACCAGCTATCCTTTGGGATGCGCGCACTGCACATTCACATTAGCCATTAAATTACACAGCAGGCCTGGCAGTGAGATGCTTTGTGAAAGCTACCTCCAACTCTTGTGGAGTGGGGGATTCCTTAGGGATTTCTGCTTTGGGAGCCTAGTAGAATCCCACTGCTAGAAAGCATCTTGGCTGTTGTAGTCTGCACAGTGTGTGTAAATGCAGTGCTATGCCTTGATCACCCAGTGTTTGCCATGATCACCCAGTGCATGTCAGTACAAGCTCTCACAATAGAGGATGGAACCACCTTCAGGGATCAGCTGCAAGCCCAAGTCCAGAAATTTGGGAAAGCATGAAAATACAATCAGCTAATAATCAATAAAAGAATCTCCAATAATCACGCAGGACTAGCATCCCCATTATTCCAAAGTTATTTTTAAAGCAGTACTGACTTCCTCTCCAGAACAACCCTCCATTGCTTTTAAGTGATATTTTTAGTATGTTTTCAAGTACTTAAAGGCAGAGAGAATCAACATCCACAATTTATGGGGAAAATGAGTCAGGAGAAGTTATGAAGCATTTCCTCCAAATCAACTAGCCATCATGTAGACAAGCCAGAAACAGCAGACAGGTCTTCTGAGCACTGGCATTGATCTGTGTCTTCTCACTGTGTTCAGAAGCAGCATGCTTAACTCTGTGCTTGCACCCAGAGCATGTGTTCTGAGTGGGTAAGTGTTTGAGTGGATACTGCTAAGACTGCTCAGGACAACATACCTTCAAAGGGAGCTAGTCTTCTGGTCCCTATGAAACAGCAGTAGCTTTGGTAGAGGAAGAACTGTGGGATACCATGGAAGGGCCATCACTGGACTCAGTTCAGGCAATAATAGCAACAGGCACTTGATGCTCAAGGAGCTCCACTATTATTACTATTATGTTTATTAGAAATGTTCACAAGCAATTGCCTGCTGAGTTGGAAACAAGGACAACTAATTATCAGGATGAAAGGGGATGGGAAGACGTGAAAACTAAAGGGATTCCCTTACTGCAGATGTCAAAGGAAAACAAGTGAGTGATAAAATCCCAAATGCTTTTGACTAACTGAGCATGATGTCCCCTCTCAAATTAATTTAAGAAAGTATCTAGACCCTTCAGCACTTCTATAAACTTCAACAGATGACTGTCCAGACACATGAAGTACCTACAAGAGCTCTTCTGTGTCTTTCCTAGTGTCAGCAGGATTTGCCTCTTAAAGTACTGACTTTTCTTTCTTAACTGAGGCTTAATTTGAGATGTGAGTTTTTGAAGTCATTGTTCCTAACTTCCTTGCTTCCAAATGAAAGGAGAAACCATAAATGACTATATTTAAGTGTGTGAAACAGAACAACTTGCATCCTTAGACTGTCAGTTCCATATACTCATTTATTTACTTACAATTATAAACAGAGCACTTCATAAATATTTATACAGAAGCTTCCAAAGCCCAGATGAGAAAATAAGTATTATCACCACTTGCCAGTTGTCAAACTGAAGCACAGATGGAGACACAACTTGTCCAAAGAATCCAAGCAGGCTAACATCACAACCAAGTCTAGGCTACCACCTTTCTTCCATCATAGTCATCACTGCTTCACCCCTTTCCATCATCCTCCCACATTTAGCAAGGCCACCACCTGCCCTGATCACACTGGCGAACTGTCAAACACTTTCTTCATAACACTGACTTTAAACATCCCCCTTGTAGGAAAAACTAGAAGTATCCTGGATTTCACTTAAGTTTATTCCAGCCGACTGAGGAAAATTACATGAGTAAGGTTTTCCTAACCACGTGTCCTCGGAGAAAAGGGCGGTCAACAAATACCCACAGTGCTTGGGTCATCAGATAAAAGTAGAAAGCTTCTTCTCTCATCTCCAGAGTCTCATGTCCCAGAACCTCCTCTTAGACATCCAAATTCAGAGCTCTTTGTCTGAATAGGTCATGGGGGCTCCTGGTTCAGTGAAGGGAAGTAGGCAACCTTGAAGATAGCTTTATCTGAGCTACCTTGAAGTGAGGGTGTTAATTTCTTTTCCACTGAAGGTAGAAAGGAGTGGCCAGGGGAAGACTTAGATGTCTTGAGTGCAAACCCTGGGCAAATGAACACCTTCTGTACCAGACTGAATCTTATTTGTCTGACAGTACATGAAATGGGAGATTTAATTCTTCAGCTAAGGGTCCTGAGCTAAGCACTTACTTTCTCCATTCTATATGAGGAACACACAGGAACTGTTGCATAACAGCCTATGAGGGGCTTCAGGTTAGATGGCATAACTGGTTTTGCACCATTTTCAGGAGTTAAATTATGCCCTGAAAGTATCCCAGCTAATATGCTAACCCCATTCCTACTTAACTCAGCCAGAATCTTGTCTCCATCTCAGAAGAACAATGGGCTTGATTTATGAGGTACCATCGCTTGGTACCTTCCCCCAGTTCACCTCTTGTGCTCTTAGGCAACAGGGAAAATTCCTGAGCCCAAACAGCCCAGACACAGTCAGGGAGCCAGGCAAGGCAGGGAGTCTTCCCTCACCAGGCACATCAAGGAGGGCTTTCCACCCAGGCACATCTGGAGTTTCTAATAGCAAACTTGTGTTACCAGAGGCACACACAGCAGCTGGCATCTGTCAGGCTATGGTGCCCATTCAGAAATGATAAACCATTCCTGCATTCCTTGATGGCTAGATCTTCATCGTGCAGATGGCTGGTCAGAGGGCTCACTTGCCTCACGTATAGTGCCTTCAGGGCTGGGTTAGATCAGTTATCACACAACTGACTGCAGAAGCAAGACTTGAGCAAGGTTTGGAGGTTACCTTTTCTTAATGGTTGGGGTGCAGTGTGACCATCACATCAGAAATGCACTGGGAACTATGATGACATTATGACATTTTGGGATCCTTTGGAAATGGTTGGGTGTCTTTCTGGATTTCAAAAGAGTATTGTGCTGAGTAATAACACAGAAGACCCAGAGACAGACAATATGTCTCAGTCACTGTTCATATTACCACAGGTGCGAGGCACCCATGGAGTTCAGTGGGCCACCTTCTTTTAGGGCTAAAGGAAAGAAAGATGGCAAACAGAGTTGCTCCTGCTTGTGAAGCTGAGAGGAATGCAGTACCAGAATGACTGCTAGAAGAAACTGTCAGCACCTTGTAAAAACATCTGTTGTTTCTTAGAGAGAGAAGGAAAAATCATCTCTGTGTTTGAGGTGTAACAGTGTTGGTTCAAACACCTGCCCTAAATGCGAAATGGTGCAGGTCTGCCTTCATCTCTGTCCCTCCTGTGTCTCACCATTACCTCTGTTCTGTCTTTCCTGTTAATCCCTGGCTATACTTTAGAAAGGAGAAGAGGAAATCATCCGAATCTACTCTTTGATCTCCTGAGCTCATGTCTGAAAAGTCAGTGAAACTCCCTGACATTTTTTGTTATCTAGATCTGAGATTCCTTGGAAGGGAGGAGAGAACATCACAGTGCCATCTCCTTTGGACTCTGAGACAAGGGACAATGGAGTAACCCCACCAAGCACAAGTCACTTCAGCTGTATCTGACTTTTCTCACTGAGTCCATGCCATTCAGGTCCATGTCGTTCACGTCTCTTCATTGCCTGTCTTGAAATGAACTGATCCCTGGAAGCAGAATGCCCAAAATGTTGTCCCCGAGAGGGAACATTTTTTTCCTTACTGTATCTGAACAGCACACTTTGTTACTGGCTGATTTTCATTAAAGGACTCATTTGCTTCCTCCCGCAGTCATAAGGGTGGGGAGCATGCTGGGGTGGAGCAATGGCTGCACAGTGTGTTGCAGTGCACTGCCTACAGTTCTCAGCTGTTTCTTTGCTTTTAAGGCATTGTTGTTGTGATAATGATGCCGTATCTACAGCTTTCATTATTTCATGCTTTGGGGGCTAATCAATGGCTTGCACCAGCTATGTCTCAATGTCACAGGGGCTATGTTTGTAGCTTTGTGATATATATAAGCCAGGCTCCATCCCTGGGATCCTGTCACAGCTGAGCAATGATTGCATATTAAGACCCAGATAAGCCACTTCCATGTCTTTCCCCTCCTTCAAGTAACATAGAAATCAAGAGACACAAATTTAAGCAGTTCAGCAACACAAAAACTCCCCTCAAGAAGTGTAGGGGATAGAGAATCTCCTGCAGTGTGCAGCATGTTATCCCCATTAGCTATTGCCTTGGATTTAGAACAGTACAGTCTTTCAGAGACAGCACAAGAGGCCGCCATCCTCCACCCTGCCACATCATGGATATGGGCAGGTGTATTTTCCAGGAGTACAGCTCACAACATGATTACCACCATTTGTACAGCAGGTAAAGCACAATTCAATTTCCCTTTAACATGAGCTGCCAGGATCTGAGGTATGGGCATATCTGGTGATCTTTCTCCAGAGCCATCTGTACAGCCACAGAATTCTAGTGAAGAGTCTAAGACAGAGATACAGATCAAGGTAAGTTTCCTTGTCTATATTCCTGAAGCACAATGGGACCATTGGCCTCTCCAGTCTGCTCATATGTGTGCTTTGGTCTCATGTTTGACTCTGGCAATAGCTAGCTTCTCCCCAGGAAGATGTAAAGCTAACCAGTGGCAGATGGATGATATTCTGCCCTTTTAGGAAGATCATCCCTCTGTGCCATAGCTGAAGTCTATAAAGCATAAGTTCTTACTACTTCTAAAATCTTTAGTTAGCATCCAGTATTGTCAGGATACTCTGGGACCCCAAGAGCAGTTTTCCTCAGCATATTAGGCTTATTCCAAATCCCAGCTGTGGAGCCCTGGTGCAATGTCTATGCTGGCTCCTGCCCTTAGGTTTGTACTAGAAGATGACAATCTCTCCAAGAAGGGAAAATAGTTTTGTTATAGTTCTCAGTGTGTATTCTTTCCTGAGTTTCCTTTTCAACACACTAATGCATTTAATGTTGATTTTCTCCAAATGGAAAAGACAAGTTTTCCTGCTCAACTTGTCACTTTAACAGGCTCTCACCTAAAAATAGCATAAAAATAATAGAAACCCAGAATGAAGTGTTTGATTGGCCTAACGGATCATCTTATTTTCTTTCTAATGATAATGCAATTCATTTTTGTGCAATTTTAGCCATAGTTTCCAGCCAGCTTTGCCTGACATCTCCAAAGCTAGCAGCCTGTCCTGAATTAAAGAGACAGGTCTTTTTGATGTCTTCTGTTTCCTTTTTCTTTGTGGGTCAGTCATAGAGAGGCAAATCTTACATGCATTTATCACTTAAATGCCACTTGAACCCAGAATAGATACAGAAACATTAGTCTCCAAATACCTTGTGGTTTATTTTGCTCACGCTGCCAGTTCTGTGAGCATAGATGGAATGTTGATTTGGGATGACGCAGTCTGAGTATAGTTGCAGAGTACCCTGCACCCAGATTTATCTTTGTCCCTAGTCCTGTTTATGGAGGAAGGCTTTCACAAGGGCTGTGGTATGTCCAGACAGGCTGTCCGGTTGCATACCACATCTCTCCTGCTTTGGGAAGCGAAGTTCCAGCTTCAGATAGCTGTAAAATGGAAGGAATTGCACTTGGTGTGTGGTTTGCAGGAAGACAGAAAAGTCACAGTACTACACTAGGTGGAAGGAAAAAGCCATGAGGATTAGTGACAGGGCACAAATTACCTTAAGCCACCTGAGAAATCTTTGTTTTCCTCCTAAAACATGCCAGAACACAAGTGAAAAAAATTCCTCAAACCAAGCTGGAGTCTTAATTTATAGAATCACAGAATCATCAAGGTTGGAAAAGACCTCCAGGATAATCAAGTCCAACCATCCATCTACCACTGTCATGATGACTAAACCATGTCCTGAAGAGCCATGTCTACACATTTTTTGAACACCTCCAGGGATGGTGACTCCACCACCTCCCTGAGCATTCTGTTCCAATGTCTCGCTGCTCTTTAGTATAGACATTTTTCCTAGTGCCTAATATAAAACTCCCCTGGTGCAATTTCTCTTCCTATCACTAGTTACTTGGGAGAAGAGACCAACAACCACTGCACTACAACCTCCTTTCAGGTAAATTGCTTTCCCTATGAAAGCTTGCTCCTCTGTTTCACTGTATACTCACTATTGCTCCCCTTTTTAAAAGATATTTGGCAAAACAGGCCAGGCACAGGCATGCTGGTGGGGTGCTTCATCACAAGAGACCATTGTTGGTCATTATCACCACCACTGTCCAAGTTCTGTCTGAATTGTCATCTACATAAGGTCAACAACCATAGAACTGTAAAACCAGCAAAACAAACAAACAAGCAAAAACGGGGAAGCAGCAAAACAAGCATCCAGCTCAGACTAGACAGTGTAATGTACCATTAGCAGCCATTACCAAATCTGGCTTTTTCAATTAGTGTGTGATCTCTTTTAGTTTTAAATCCACTCAGTGATTTTTGTTTCTCAGGCTTCCCAATTTGCCACATTCTCCTCATTTCACACCTCCTTCCCTGGATAGCAAGATCTTTACATTAAAATCTTGCTGACACAACTAAAACCTCTCCAAATACTGTAAAAGGTCAATCTGTTATATGCTGTGGGGTAAAATCAGAGAGCATTTCCATACCAAGGAAAATCCAGTAAACTGGGCTTTGACTACACAAAAATAGTAGAGGATGCATTTTGATAGCAGGAAATTGGTGCCTTATACAGGCATTCTGAGACCTGAGACCCAACAGTGTCAAAAGATTTTCTAAAGTTCTGTCTAACATTCTGGTTTCTGTTCACATGGAACCAAGCTCTTTGAGAGCATCTTATTTTGCTCTCAAACTCAGAGAGGACCCACTCATGCCATCCTCCAAGCTGGGAGAACCAGGCTGTGCATCAGCTAAACCTCCCAGTCTAAAGTGCTCAGTGTCTCTAAGCAGCTCCAGCAGCTTGGTGCATCAGGAGTCAGGATAATCCCAGGCACGTCGCCTGTGCAGACTGGTAGCCACCAGCTGGCTGCAAACAAGAGATAGTGGGTGGGTTTTGAAGCACTTTATGTCCGTAGCTGTTTTCATAGCAGCTCCTAATCCTCTCTCATACAAATCTGGAAGCATTTACTGCAGGCTCTCTGGGAACATGTGGCTGTGCTTAATTAGTTCAGCAGGTAGGGTAGCTTTGAACTTGCTGTTGGCTAAGAGGTAATATTTGTGTGGGAACATACAGACCTGGGTATGCCTGGGCTTGTCTACTTTTCAGCTTGGAAGTAGGACAGCATCTCCTCTTACTGCATCCAGATGGTTGGGATAAAAGCAGCAGTATGGCTGCAGCAGCAAAATGTTTCTGAAGGCTTGTGGCAGTTGAAGGAGAGAGTTTATTGAGAAATCAAAGGTGTATTTTCAAGACAGGCCTCTGTTTTGCAGTAGAATGGGATCTGACTGAACCCCATCAGCTCCGCAATCAGACAAACTTGATCACCAACAGTCAGAGACAGTCTGACAGGACTGATATTTGCAAGACAAATTGCTCAGGCAGGAAGGTATTTGCTGCATGCTACAGAAGTGCTGATGTTCTGCTCAGGGGTCCTCACTCAGCAGGAAGGTTCTTTTCCTCTGCCACTGCCCTAAGGTGCTTGTTAGCACAGGAAGGCATCTCAACCAGCTACTGCTAATAATCATTAAACAGGACAGGAACAGTATGCTCAACTATGGCAGACATGGTCTTAAAGTGTTAAGCGTAGTCTCGTGAGCTTGTCACTGTCCCTGGAGCTGGTGTCTCCTGTGGCACTGAAAAAAGAGCTGGGAACAAAGCTAGCTTCTGCACTGCTTCTCCTGACCCCTTGTTGCTGAATTCCCAAGTGAGGATGCAGTAAGTGTTTCCTAAGTAGAACAAGGCTTGTGTATTGAATCCGAAAAGATATTTCCTAGTATATGTCAGGCTACTAAGCACCAGTGCTTGAACCAGCTTGTCTAAGGCAAAATAGTTTGTCACAATTTTCTTCCATTTCCAGTTATTTTAGAACTTACCTGGGTGGTGACATTACAAGAATGTACAGCCCAGAAGATCCACTCCAGGAGATCCCTATACATGCAACTTTTTCCTGCACCCCTGATGTGCCTTCACAAGAGGGTCCTGCCAGTCTGGGAGCAGAGGCACATTCTTTGTTACCTTTCTGCCTACTGACTTTCCTTTAAAGTCACACACTCAGCCTGCACCTGGGTCAGCCCAGGAGGCTGAAGCCATCCTTGCCATGTGGCTCCCCACACCGGTGGAGGTTATTATTTTGGATGCCTCTGGCTTTCTGGACACCTTGGATCCCAGAGCACCTGTATCCCCATCACAGAATCATGTCAGTTGGAAAAGACCTTTGAGATCATCTAGTTAAGCCATTAACATAACACTGCCAAACCCACCACTAAACCATGTACCGCAGCATCACATCTACACAGCTTTTCAATTCCTCCAGGGATGGGAGCTCTGCCATTGTCATGGGCAATTTTTCTAATGTCCAACCTAAACGTCCCCTGGTGCAACTTGAGACCATTTACTCTTGTACTATGGCTTTTTCCATGGGAGAAGAGGCTGAACCCATTTAGCTCCAACCTCCTTTCATGTCATGGAGAGTGAGAAGTTCTCCCCTGAGCATCCTTCTCTCCACGCTGAACAACCCCAGGTCCCTCAGCTGCTCCTCACCAGACTTGTGCTCTAGACCCTTCTCTAGCTTGATTGCCCTTCTCTGGACATGCTTCAGCCCTTCAATGGCCTTCTTGGAGTAAGTGTCCCAAACTGAACCCAGGATTCAAGGAGTATCCTCCCCAATGCTGACTACAGGGGGATGATCCCTGCCCTCGTTCTGCTGTCCACGCTATTTCTGGTACAAACCGGGATGCTATTGGCCTTCTTGGTCACCTAGGCACACTCTGACTCATGTCCAGGCGGCTGTCAACCAAAACCATTTCAGAACCCAGTTCCATACAGTACATGATATTCTAGCACCTTAAATTCAGGATGTGCCAGGGAAGTTCTCCATCTTGTAATTCTTACAGCCTGGTGCTTACTCATATTATCATTGAATACCTTCAGTTGTGTGACTGTGAGCAGGTTCCAGGAGTCTTATCTGAACAGTTTCTAGTGATCACAGATTCTTAATTGCCCCAGTTATTCCTTCCCCCTCTCTTATTCACTTTACTATTTCTTTCCTTTGCTACCCTTTTATGCAATTCCACTGTTTTTTGATGAATAAGAGTTATTCCACAGAGTAGCGATTGACATGGCTGTGGTGACCAGACACAGGTGAAACTGTGAGATTCTGCAGAATTTCTGTTGATGTTTGGCCTAACAGCCCCCACTCCTGAATCCCCTTCACTTCTAGCATCTTGGGTAATTAATTTCTCTCACCAAGAACTGGGATGTGTGGTCTAGGACCTCTCAGGCGCTGGGTGCAGCTTATCCCTGGCAGAGATTTGGAGCAGACACCTTTGTGTTCAGCTCCTTGGTGGATCCTTCTCTCACAGCCTGTTCTGCTTTTGGAAGCACACAGCTCCCAAGGGGATTAAAGAGCATCAGAATTGAGATCTACCACAGAAGTCCAAGGGTGATGAGCTGTCCTAATTTCACAGGAATGGTATCTGAGGTAGATCTGAACAGCTTTAGTGTTATACAACTGACCCTTGCAAAGGCATTCAGATATCAAGGAATATCAAGGATATCTATAACCTTAAAGTTCCTGCTGGACACAATGACTCCTTAGTATTCTCGCTCCAGCTGAGAAAAGGCAGCCTCTCCCTTGCCTGCTGTTAATACCCTTGAAGCATGTGTGCGGTGTGATCATCCCTCCCTTTGCCCTTAATCACTTTCTCCCAGCCTATATAATTAAATTCCATCAGGTATTGCATCTAATTTCTGAGGAGCTCCCAAAGAACGAAAGCCAGCTGAGTCACAGGCTCAAGAGAACAAATTAATTAGAAGGGGAATATTAGGCCCTCTCTAAATTAGATCGGCAAATCTCCAGCAGAAGCATAGCCTGACTGGTTGTGATGCTGTTCACTTCCTGAGCAGCTGCTCAGTTCCAGAGGTTGCACACAGCATTCAGGGACATGGCAGCGCTAGGAAGTGGATTAGGCTTAGAGCAACCCATGCTGAAAGGGCCTCAGGGTACAATTTCAAAGCACAACACAGGGAACTGGTGGCCTTGTTTCTCTCATTAACAATGGTACAAGTTGTGCCATTAGATTGTTTCACTGTACTTCGGGAATGTCTCCCTGTCATATTCCTGCATATCTAACCCAAATAAAAGTGGATGGTTCTTGAGCATGGAGCTCTGCATAGTGCTATTTAGCAACTCTCCTTCTAGATACAGAGAACTTTATGAGTAGGCACTGGAATTATCATATAAAACCAGATTGAATACCCAGAAACCACTCTTTAGAAGCATTTAAACAAGTAAGCAGACAGCACCAGTGCAGCTTACAGCTCCTTCTAGGAATCTGCAGTCTTGGGGAATTGCCAGCACAGCCTCATGTTATGCAATGAGATGAACGTGTGGATTGCATGAGGAGCTATGGAAAAGCACTGCTGGTGGAGAGCTGTGCCTGTCCCAGGCTTCTGACCCAGCATCAAGAGCACCAGTACAAACAGAGCCTCCATTCTCAACTAATGTGCTGTTTGCACCATGTGGTGCAGGACCAAGTAGAGGAAACAAAAACCCAGTAGAGATAAGGAGGAGCTGGGCGGGGAGGGGGCTTGTGGATACAAGCTGATGAAACAATTCCTGTTAATTCAGTACAAAGAAGAGGTTTTGAAAATAAAACCAGTCTCGTATCCTGCTCTTGCTCATTGCAGAAATGCCTGTTTGTTAATGCACCTGCAACTCTACCAAACATCCACTTCTCCCCATTTTCACTGCAGGAACGCACCTGCTGAGCTCATGAGCTCTCTACATGTGTGTGCAGGGATGTGCTGATGAGTGCTCCAGACACATCCAAGTGGCCCCCTTCTGTGCAGTTGGATGTAACTATGGTCCTGCGGTTTTGCTGCAACATTGCTGATGACAGGAGCACTGCGGGAGGGGTGAGAGCTAGCAGCGGCAAGATTAATAAACAGGCAGCTGCTAAACATTCCTGTAATGAATCCTCTGGCTCGCTCACCTCTATTTATGAAGAGAAGAAAGCAGCAATAGAAGAGTTTTGTGACAGAATCATATTAGATTGGAAGACTACAGGAACTTGCTGTCCTCGTTGTGTGTAGTGTACCACACCATTTGCTATTTCCCTTTTACCCAGGCTGTTTTTCTCTATGGGTTTGAAAATAATTTATATATCTATATCCATTCATAAATTATAACATTTTAATATAAATATTTTTATAAATACAGTGTATATATTGGCATAGTGTTTAACAAATAATTTAGAAAATAGTCAGGAAAAATAAAAGAGTTGATCTTTCTATAGCTTCCCCTGAATGGACAGAGGTGGATTATGGGTCATTTTTACATTAGTGAGAACTACTTAATAAAGTGAGAAATCAGCTCTGGGGCTTCACATGAGATATCAGTATGGGGCTAGAGAACAGAGCATCTTTTAGGGGTACTTTACATGCATTTTTACACTGAGGCAGACATAGCCCCTAGCACTTGAAAGTGGAAGGTTCACAGCCCACTGTGAATTCATAGGCTCAGCACAAGAGCTGGGAGTGCCTGAAGCCTTTTTTCTTTTCTCATCTACCTCAGAAAAGTGGAGTGCTTCATCAGTCATGCCACTTGGTCAACTTCTTTGTCTCCCCTCATAAATACTCCTTGTTTTCACTTCCAGTAAGGTTCCTTAGTAAGTTGTATGTTATTGCACCTTTCAATTGAAGGATTTCCACCATCTAATCATCAAAAAAACCCGCAAACTTTAATAATAAGAAATTCTCATTTTTTAATGCCAACCCTGTGTTTTTACATCCTCTGCCCTTTCTGTTCCTAGTGATAGAACCAGGCCCTTCAGAAGGTGACTAAGGCACACACATATACAGTAATTCCCTCTCCTTTTATTCTCAGTCTCCCAGAGATTTCCTGAGATTATGTGCTTTAAGGATTTAGTTGTTTAGATTTAAACAAGAAAACAGCAAATACATTCCCTTTTGTTGTCTTACCAGGAAGGAAAAATTAGTCATCACCATCCTTTTAACTTAAAGTCATTGTACAATGTGCAGGCTGCAGTGTTAATTTATTGTACCCATGGACTGTGTATTCTTTAAAATTCTGGTTTTCGAGAAGCAGCTTCATAAGCCAAATGCAGCTGGGGACTGTATCTGAAGTTTTGTAGCATCTTTTTTTTCAAGAATATTATTGCAAATGCAGACACTTTAAACATTTCTGAAATGAATATCTTCAGATCAAATTAAAACCTCTGTTTTAAAGTCAGTTAAGTACACAAACAGAAAACAGTTTCACTTAGTTATCTCAAGATGTTATTAGTTAGAAGATAAGGGTTGAAGTCCGTGCAACACAAAACCCCAGCACAAGGCTAAAATGTCTTGCAGTTTGATTCAAAGATTGTGTCATATCTCTTATCCTCTGGAGACTTTCCATTTTCAGTGTGATTTCGTAACAACATACTCATCTCCTTTGCAGAAGTGAGTTTCTCTAATGTATAGGTTCTTGACATAATTTTCTGAGCATCTTTAGTAACAGAGCAGTAACTCTTCCTTGCTGCTTCTACTCTCTAAAGTATATTACAAAGAATTGGAAAAGCACTCAACACTTTCCTCACGTTACTTTGACATGTGATTTCTGCAGTTCCTGTAGGAAGGCTGTGAAAATATGTTTCAAGAAAGAGAAGCTGTAGTGACCAGCAAAGACCTTGACTAGATAACTGTGACTAGAGGTGCAGGTGCTCACTGTCATCTCCAAGCTAAAATGAGTGAAAGCATTTGCATTGTTGACTAACTGTCCATCTTTGTCTTTTTTGTACCCCGGTCACTGAAAGCAAGCCAAAACTCTAGAGAAGGGATGTGAAAAGCAAATTATGTAAATTACATCATATTAATAATGAAGGAGCCGTGGCCCCAGGTCAGCATAGGACTCGAATGAGGAGGATGCCTCCGCACAAGCTTCTCTTTGGACCTTTGCTTATTTACTACTCCAGGCGTTGCCATCAGTCCATTATTTCTGCAGTAATTGCCAGTGATGTGAATTGTCCTCAGGAAGCAGATATTCATCCTTTTCTCTTAACACAGCCAAATGACTCTGAGTCATGAGTACCTCCAGCAGCCAGGTCACTGGAGGTACCCTGGGTTACCTGGAGTTACCTAAAGTTACCTGGGGCTAACTGTAGCAGCTCTGACACCTCTGTTAGTCACCTTAAGTAAAAGCAGAGCACCAGATGCATTCTTTGAAGCTATGACTTCTTAGTAACACCAATTTTTTTTGAGAAGCTTAAAGGTATAATAATGTCAGTGGTTGGGGCTGCACCAACACAGATTAAAATCCAACATAGCTTTGACCAGGAACAGGGCAAAAGACACCTATTATTTTATGGAGAGGAGGAGGAGGAAGAAGAGGCAGAGAAGAAGGAAGACTGCTAAATTTGTCACAGCACATGAAGTTTTTAGCTGACAGCAAGTAAGAAATGCAGCTCGTGCGTGAGAAAGCAAGCACACTTTGCCCCAGTGCTGCGCTGCCTACAATGCTTCAGAAGCAAGGGGCAGCGGAAGAAAACAGCACAGAGCAAGCAAGCAGTGAAGCACGGTGGTGTGCTACCAGCAGGACCTTCTGTGGGGCTGAGGTTTATGGAACCAAGCTTTACCTATCCCACACAGCTGGGGAGAACTTCTGTGCCATGAAATTTAACACTGTTACAGGGAAAGCAGACAAGATATTTATTGGATAATTAATTAAGATGGTTTCTCTAAATGTGTCTAAGAAAAGACTTTATGTGCATCTGAACTGTCATTTTCTCTGGCTGGAAACTTTTGAATTTCTTCTGTACTGATCTGGGAATTAGTGCTGCAAGAAGGGAAACAGATTTATGATGACACTCCATAGACACAGCGTTGCACTCAAAATTCTGTGTAGCCAAAGTGAGCTCACCTCATATGTGGAGCTGAAAGTGTACTGTTCGTTTTTTAATGTTTTAATACTAATCAAAACACAAGAAATAGTTACAGCAGTACTAGTGCTCAGAATTCAAATTAATACAGAAAGACTCATTTATTCTGCCTTTAAAATGTATGTATAAAAGTTACTAATACTCACCTTTCGTCTCTGGTGTTGAACCCACTCTTCCGATGTCTCTTGATTTGGGTCATCAATTTGTCCCCTAGGACAGCCTGGCTTTGTCAGGCCATTGCCACAGGCTGGTCCCAGAGCAGAGCCCACCCAGGGCAGGTGACAGAAACTGTTGCCATCACAGACAAAACAAGCCAAAAGCAGCTTGGGTCCAGGCAAACCCAAAACCCCACCCTGTCAGGTCAATACAAACCCTTGGGATTTTCACCTTTAAAAGCAAAAGTTACATTTATTTGTCTGTAACAGCAACACCACTTAGACCTGGAAGGGCAAACGCCTGGCAGCCAGCAGAACCATGGCATTCACACCAGGCACCACTGGGTTCATGATGCTAAAGAAATACTGCGGAGACAATGGCTGGTGTGATGATGCATTTCCCACCTTCTGTTCTGTCACAGTCCTGCAGTGACTCCCTGGATATTTCTGCCAGGGAAGTGCTGGTTTTTTCCACTTTTTTTTCTTTTTTTCTTATTCTTTTTTACTGCTGTTAAATAGGTGGGAATAAGGAGGATTGTAGAAGCCCAGTCATCTCCCAACATACCAGCAGAGATTCATGAGTTAGAGCCTGAGAGGTATGTAGTCCTTAGGCAGGAGTGGGTTTAACCACAAACACTTCTGGATATCACCAGATTCCACTGATTCACAGACCTGCCAGCATGAAGAAATCTGGAGACAAGTATACTCACTGTGATGTCAGCACTCACTTACTGGTGCAATGTAGAAAAACGGTGGACTGTAAGTCCCAACTGGCAGGGATCAGCAGAGCCATAGCCTGGTGTTTAGGTGCTTGCAGGGAGGAAGGAGCATGGCCTCAAGTGCTTGTTGGCAGGGAGAGAAATTAAAGCTGCTTCTTTTGAGAGCTCTGTGAGCAGGTTACCCACTAAGCTAGATAAAGCTGTATATGCATTGCTGTGAAACCTCCAGTGTTTGTGACTGTATTCTCTGTATAGAATAGTTTAAATCAACCTGCAGTAATTGTTGCCTTGCTACAGAATTAAGCAGGATGATAAAACAGTCCTCAGCCTCTATTATGCTTCCATGGGAGGCTGTTATGTGGTAAACATGAATGTGAATACTAGAATAAATGAACTGATTCATGGCCCTGTAAAAAAATAAAAACCTGAAGGAAACTTTTTCTTCCTTTCCTGAGTCACACACACAAAACTTGAGCTCCTTCTGTATCACTAGCTGTACAATTATAGGGTGTGCTTATGGATGCAGAAGAAAGATTAAGGATTTATTTGTCATTAATTTTTGACAGTCTAAGCTGCAAGGATCCCCATCATATGCAGCTGCCCTAGAGCACGTCTTTGGAAGCCAGGCGTGTCTCCTGCTCTGCTCAGGTGTGATCTAATATTATCCCTTTGCAGTGCCAGAGCTGTAATGTCACTGCTGCAAGTACAGATAGGCAGCAGCACAGCTCTCCTGAATAATATTGGGAATGAAACTTTTTCAGTCAGACTGGTCTTTTAAGTGCCTGAGACTCCTCTGAATGGGAGCTCCAAGTCTGTTTAATTGCTTATAGGTTTGGTAGTAGCTTTGTACTCGGTGGGCAGGGATTGTAACTGGGTGAGTTTTCTATAGAAGTATTAGCCAGTCTTGATTTTCTTGTGCTTCAACCGTGTTTTACATGATAGCACTGCTGTAAATTGCACACATGATGGAAAGGAGTCCTTATGTGCCAAGTATAAAGAATCAGAGTCCCTTTTCCTTCCTTCTTTCATTCTATGCAAAGGGGAATAGCTTCAGCACAGAGAATGAGGAATACACTATTCCGAGAAGCCTATTGTTTGTATGGGCCCTTCATCCCTGACTGCATAAAGGGGAACACCCATGGGGTCTCTTCCCTCTGCTGTAGAGGGAAAGGAGTGATCCTTCTTGGCTTTGAGGGGCTTAAATGTTTGCTCTTGGTGGAGCTTTAGAACATGCTTGAAGGCACGCCTGTGCCACTCAGTAGCTTTGTGTTTTTCTCATCAAGAGAAGCAGGCCAAAGGAGCAGAGCTGTATCCTGCACAGCCCAGGTACTTCAGCAGGTTTTCCTGCTAACCAGCACATGTACTTGTTGCCTTGGAGAAGTGCTGTCTTTTATTTTCCTATCAATTTAATCCTTTCTCTTTTAAAGTTTTTATTTATCCTTTCTCTTTTAAACTTTTTATTTAGACATCTCAGTGGAATATGAACTCATCACTATTTCTGTCATCCCCAATGCGTGTTGCCAGTGAGACCCTCTAGCACTGCAGTCCTGGGTTTTACTTTCCCACATTTTTTTTAAGTTAACAGAACCTGATAATGATGTTTCCTGAAGCTTCTTACAGCTTGTCATAGCTTGCAGGGGAGTTGCAAAATCAAAGATAATTGGTGTAGTTAGTGGAGTAAACAAGTAACAAAAGGAGATGTTGGTCACTTACCAGGAAAAACAGCACATCTTTTAGCTTTACTATTATATACATCTTTTCCAGTGCCAGGAAGATACATGACTCATACCTGGACTCATGCAGCTCACTGCACTGGATTTGGCTTGGTCTGCTGTAAGTGGGTATATTTTTGTCAGGGTTTCTAGTTTGGACTGACACAAACCCCATGCCAGGAAACTGTTCCCCATTCTTGTGATGTTGTGGGAAGTCTTCCAGTATGCATCATTTTCTATAAAGCCTACTTTCTGGCCTTTTACTTGAGAGCTTCAGTATTCATTTGTGAATAGTAAACTTTCATCCTTCCTGGTTGTAAAGAAGGCTGAAGGATGTGAATGTGATGCAGATCATCCTGAAAGGTGACAAGGCAGAAGTTACACTGAAATAAATCATAGGGAAGAATAAGGATCTCCCAATTTGCAAGCTGGAACAATCCTCCTGTTCTGTTTTGAAACCAAAGCTCCCCCTTGGCTTGCAAGAGATCCTAGCCTGAGTTTTTACCATGTCTTTTGATGCTCTGGGCAGTCAGATATGCAATATCCATGTGCTTGCTGTAGCCTGTACCAGTTGGTCAAGCTGGCCCTAGTGACACAGGACTGATTGGCTCATGGTGGGCAAGGTTTGTCTCTGCCTGCAAAGGTGAGATGCCCATTCTCATTCAGAAACACTGCAAAAGCCTTGGGGACCTGTAAAGATCATAGAGACTCTGACCTCTTGTGCCATGGACAGTGAACCAGGTGAGGATATGGACAAGGCCATCCCCTCTGATCTGTTTAGCACAGTTTGTGGCCAGATGGACCCATGGACCCAAGCAGAGTCTCTGTGGTCAGCAGTCACATGTGATGAAGAACAAGAGAAATTAATCAGGGAAGGATATCACAAAGGCTTAGTTGTGAGGAAAAGGGAGATAAAGAAAGATGAGACAGTTATTTTGAAAGAGGGTGAAATTACTGGTATATTCTCACATTAATAGGACAGGATGAGTAGAACTCAGGTCTCTTCAGACCACCAGTGTGATTTAAGCTAAGGACTGTCTTAGGTCATAGAAAACTCTACCATTCTCTGCACTGATTAGGAGTACATCTTGTCTGTGTCTGTGTGCAGAGTGCTGACAGCTCACATGAAGTACCACCGAACTCTTTCCAGTTTGTTTTTTTTTTTTTTTTTGCTTTTGTACATTTACATGTTCAGGATAGACTGCCATCCCAGAACTATGATATTAAACCAGAAAAAACACAATGTGGTGACCCTTAATTTGCCTTTATCCTGACAAGTCTGAGAATTACCACCTGGATGGATGGTAATTCCATTTGGTTTTTAAGGAAGAAAATGGTCATTTCAGTGACATACTTGGGTACCCTTCCTTACTCTCTGTTAATCTGCACCACATGCTGAGGTAAGAGTCCAAGATGCCCAACCTACCTGCAAAGACTTATTTCAGCATTATAGCACACAGCTGTGTCTAATACCCACCAACTCTGCAATTAGACTGCCTTTAAATTGAGATGGATTGTGTTCTTGCTGTCTGCTCTGTTCATCACAGGCCCCAAGAACTCCTCTGTTTGGAGTGGTGTCTTCCCTTGCATTCAGAGTTGGTTGTGATTGATTGACAGGGTAGATGAAGTGAAGCAAAGCAGTCTGCCATGTGCTCAGCAAGCACCTTACAGTCATTTTGGCAGCTCATGCCCTTTGTCTCAGTCTTTTGATATGTGTAAAATAGCTCCAAAAGAATTACTCCAGCAGAAATGAGCAACATCAGAGGCAGGTAGGTTTTTTTCCACTGTCTAAAAAGGATTTCTTTTTTTCCACAGAGATCCATCTGATAATAATCCTGTGCTGATGAGTGTGTAGATGTGGAGACTCCTCTTTGGGTGGAGTTTGTTGGTTTTATTTTCCCATGGCTGAGATCAGAATACTAGAGAGTGTCATGCAAAAGGCTGTCCATGACAGTCACTGTTCACCCTTCTCAGGATGATGTAATCTCCACTCAGTAATAATGTTTCCAAGAGGTAGATAACATCATTTTAGTTCAGCTCTAATAATTCTGTTAAATCAGAGCTGAGGTTGTAATTGCTGTCTGTGATGGAGTTTGTTCCATATGTGTATTATGCAGGATGCCATTGCAATGAAAGATTCCCTCTTTGAGCTGTATGCCCTAAATAATTTGCATTTATTGTGTCGCAGGAAACGACTCATCTGTTCTCTCCCTTTGCTGTGCCTTATAGCCAAAGGAGAGAGGGGAAAAAACGTCATGCTTTGCCATGTTTCAATTTCTTCTGGAATTTTAAGTTGTATGTTAGTCTTCATTTGCTTTAGTACTTACCACACAGTTTTGCTGGAGCCCTGTTAATTTCCTTTACTGAAAAAGCCTGCGAGCTCATGTGCATCCAAGGGGTTACATGCATTGGAGCATATGGATATAAGTGTAAGAACAGGGAGTGAGAGAGACGGGAAAACCCCTTCCAGGAAATCAAAGTGTTCTGAAGCATCATTTAACAGTGTATCCTAACTGTGAGAAATAGACCTTGGAGGTGCAAAATATAAAGAGAAATACTGTCGGGGAATAGCTGCATGAACACATCAGCATGGGGTGAACAAGCCAGACCGAAGGCCTGTGTTCAGGCCCTGTGTACGTGTGCACGAGAGGCCTGATCCTGGGCCCCTGAGTAAGTGCGTCGGGGCACAAGCAGGCATCCTTAGCTGTCCTTGAAGGCAGAACGAAGAGGATCCTGGTGGCTTGCCTAACTTCAAAGGCAGAAGATAAGATGTTAAACACAGGACACTATGAGTGTGGGAAAAGCCTTAAGGATGAGCCTGCTGCACGCCCACCAATTAGGATGCTGTTAGGTGCATGGACATTGTGACTGATCAATTGCTTTTAGGCAAGGCATATATAAGCATGGCTAGAGAAACAATAAAGTTGAACATAATTGCAACTCATATTGGGTCAGGATCATTGTTCCTAGGCCTTTTCCCGACAAAATACTGTACTGATCTTATATTCTGTGCCATGAGATCAGGTAGGAGGGTGGTTGCTTTGCTTTGGAAGTGGTGCGTGTTGTAAGACTCTATCATAATCAGATCTGTCTTCTGCACAGCACTTTTTACTCCCTGCCTGCCCCACATTTTGCAGGCAGAGGGACTCCCCTTGCAAACAGGGACACAGAGGCATGTGGAGGGGGATGCAGATGCTTGGCATCTCTGCTCAGTGACTGAGTGATGATGACACTGGTTGTGATCTTCTGCATCTGCCAGCAAGCCCTAGAGAGAGTTAATATGTGCTAGCTGGGTAGGGCATCTGGGCATGGAAAACTGTCAGACAGCATCTAATTATACCTAAAGCAGGAGCTATAAGAGGCAAAGTGTAAACTGAGAGCATGAGGATATGAGTGGGCTGGGCTTCCCTGTCTTTCTCGAGACACTAATCTGAATGTGTTGGAGAGGGTCCAGAGGAGACCACAAAGATGATTCAAGGGCTGGAACACCTCTACTATGAGGACAGGATGAGGGATTTGGGGTTGTTCAGCCTGGAGAAGAGAAGGATCCAGAGAAACCTGTTTGTTTATCGTGGCCTTTCAGTACCTGAAGGGGGCCTACAACAAAACTGGGGACAGAGGTTTTACAAGGGCCTGTACTGACAAGATGAGGGGTAATGGTTTCAAATGGTGGCTGAAACTCCTTTTGGCAGGTCTAGATTCACTCTAGAAACTGTAGATGAACTATTAACAGTGAGGTGAGAGCAAACAGCTGAAAGCAGGAAGGAGGAAAACAGCCCCAGTGGAGAATGAATCAAGAATGTTTTCTGGTCTGTCTGCACTTCCTCTGCTCTTCAGCCTTGTCTGCTTAACGCTTGAGCTTCTTTAGCTCTGCTGTATCCACTGGGAACATGCATTTTGGTAAGGCAAAAGGGAATATTCACTTCTGTTGTGAAACATCTCAGTTGGAAGACATTATGAGAAAGTCTGTTTGAATAACACCATATGAGTATGGCCCACCAGTAGTCCCCAGGATGCTTCTAAAAGTAGAAGTCATGTAATACCATTTTTACACTGTGAAGCCAAGAAAAATAATCACAAGTGATCAGGAAGAAGAAGAAAAAACAACACAGAAAGCAAACACAGCATTCTATAAAGTATCTGTAAAAAGGGAAAACTGGTATTACTTGAACTATTCAAATTCAAGTTTCTCATGGGAAAGTATAACTCCTGTTCATGGGTTGTTATCACAGGAATGTTTTAATTTAGGTACTATGTATTGTAAGAAGGGGCAGGGCAAGGTTCAGAGAGCAAATGGCTGATGAACGATCTTCAATCTGCCAGTAATGTTTCCTTCTTTTTTTATATACTTCTTCTTGATCTCTGTCTCCAAAGGGACATTTAAAAGCAGCTGATTTCAGCTAGAGGTAATAGCACATATTTTTTGTATTTCTTTTATCCTTGTTTAAAATCGTAAATTTATAGCCCTGATAGAGTGTTGGTCACCAGAGGAGCTGGCCCTGAGAGCATAGAAACCGATGGAATTTGGCTAGATTAAGAAATATAAATA
>VWZY01002102.1:45586-92683 GCA_013399075.1 Chloroceryle aenea | reverse complement strand
AAATAAAAGTATATAATAATAAAAAAAAGAAAAAAAAAAAAAAAAGAAAATGAGACAAAACTGGCTTACTGGAAAGGAAAAAAAATGCAGCACACTTTATATAAGTGATAGAGAAAAAGAAACCAATTTGGACATTGCAGCCACAAGCCATCTCTGCAGGCTTCTCACGCCAACAACAAACATCTCATAAAGCAAGAATACCTTCCAGAAACTCAGAGGTCTTCTACCCTCTTCCAAGAGTACAGCAGTCAGAGCTTGCATGAGCTTGGGAGGAAGAAGAGCAAAAGAGCCCATGAACTTTCATGTGGAAGCAGAAAATCCTTTTTGCTTTTTTCTGGAAAATCTCAGCCAATTTGTGGGTGGATGCCTTCAGATTTGAAGGTTTTTGCTACCACCTTGCTTTACTATAACTGTAAGAAGAAAGCCGTTTTGCTGCTAATAGTTGCAAACCTGTAGAAACACTTTATATATGTTTTGAGAAGTTTCCAGGGAGCACTTGGCTGACCTTGACCAGAAAAAGCTATGTGAGGGAAAAGAGTGGGATGTTTTTTCCATTAGATAGTAATAAATAATTTTTAGAAGTCTCAGCATCTTCTGCCTGCCATATGTGAGCCTCTTCTGAGGATCTTCAACATGCTCATGTGATGGCAAAGTCTATGCTAGGCTGTCCCAGACAGACAGTTGGTGTCCTCCTTGAATGGGGAGAGGAGTTTGGAACCTGCTCGGATTCATTGCAGAGCAGAACAGTGACAGTGGGACACTTTCAAACAATTTAGAGCTTGGGGGGGTGGTGTGTGGTGTGCTTATCTTTAGCCCACTCAGATGAAAGGTGGACTCTGATGAGAGGACTAATAGCCTGCAAAAGCAGTAGTAGCTGCTGGGGTGCTGGGATGAGAATGACTTTCTAAAACGGAAAGAGGAAGACTTTGTGAAGTGATGAGATTTCAAAGTCTCTGTTCCTATTGGTTTTCACAGTGTTGCCAGAGAGCCTGAAAGCAAATGAGAACAAATGGCATTTGAACTCATCATTTCAAAAATGGTAAAGGGCTGTATCATCTGTCAGAGGCATTGTGAGCCAGCCAGAACATGGCTCCAGGCTACATTTCCACCTGGATCCCTTACACCCATTGGCCCTCTCCACAGACTCTTGACTCAGCTCTCCTGCTTGTATGCCATGCGCTGGACCATCTGCCATGCCGGCCTTCCAGCTGCCATGGCTCAGAGACACAGTGATGCATCACAGGCTTATGCAGGAAGGCATGAGGAAGATGGAGACTTCACAGGGAAGGAGCTGCATTCCTGGCCCCTGAGGCTGCCTTCCTTCCCTCCTGAAGCACCTATCTTATCTTTGCCTCTTTCTAAAATAAAAGGAATAGAAAAACTAACAACATGAAAAAGGGAGGGGATGATAAAGAATATCTGACAAATTATCTATGCCCTCATTTCAGAGCTTTGCATGATAACAGGGAGTCAGAAGGCCTTTTTCTTTATTAATATATTAGAATATTAAAAAGCTGGGTGTCTTCTGAACCTACTCTTTTGTCATGGACTGAGAAAGCTCCAAGGAATTGTTCCTAAGGAGGAAGATTATTGCACTTGAGAAGCTATCTAGGGATGCCTTTCAAGGACCAGAGCAAATCAAAGCTAAAAGACGAAGTTTGCTTTTATACCATTAATGGGGACTTGGATCCAGCCTGGTCAAGAGCGATATTTGCACCATGAGACAAAAGGTTCACCAGCAGGACACAATTGCTGTCAGGGGTCTGGCTGGAATGCGGAAGAATCAAAGCCACATAGAATCATCATAGATTCATAAAAAGGTAGGGGTTGGAAGGGACCTCTGGAGATGATTGAGTCCAACCCTCCTGCTAGAGCAGGATCACCCAGGGCAGGCCACACAAGAACAGATCCAGGCAGGTTTTGAAAGTCTCCAGAGAAGGAGATTCCACAACCTCTCTGAGCAGCCTGTTGCAGGCCTGTCACCCTCACAGGAAAGAAGTTTTTCTTCGTGTTGAGGTGGAACTTCCTGTGTTCTATTGTGACCATTGCCCATTGTCCTATCACAGGGAACCACTTTAAAGAGATTGTCCTCTTCTACTTGACACCAAAGCCTCGGATATTTGTAAACATTAATAAGATCCCCTCTCAGTCTTCTCCAGACTAAACATCTGTTCTGATTTCCTTTAGCTCCTTACTGTTGAAAGTTTGCATAAGTCAGTTCCTTGGGAGTAGTGCTGCTCTTGAGCCAGTGATGATCAAATTTCCTGGGTGTTTGCTTTGGCACGTTCACAGTTCCCCTATCAGAATCTGTTCTTTCCTTGGAAGTTAGTGAAATATGCAATCGTTCTTCATAAATCTTTGCCAATAAAGCAGTAAGTCTTCAATGCTGCTATAGCTGGTGTATTCTGTTACACCTTTTGCTTGCCATTAATAATGTAACCATGTGGTGGGGCCTTAGTACTCACATACAAGTGTGACAGCGAAGCTGTTTAGTGTATTCATATGTGTATATATACACACACACACTCTGAATAAAAAATTCTTTTCTTTTCCTTAGCAGGTCACTATGGAAAGGATATTTATCGAAGCGGAGGACCAGATCTCCATAATTTCATCTCCTCCGGGTTTGTCACATTAGGAAGAGGACACACGAAGGGTACAGTGGAAACAATTTTTTGCTAAATAAAAAAGATCGGTTTAAATAAATAAATAAAATATGCTATAACTCAGAAGCTGGGTTCTAAAGCTATGAGATAGCAGTATTGGACTGCAGTCAGTAGAAATAGTCTAGCAAATACTACTGCAGGTAAAATACTGTGCTTCTGGCAGAACCTTTTAAATCCTAGCAAGGGAGACAGTTGGAGAGTGCAGAGTTTGGACAGCAAGACTCCAGACTTCACTCAAACTTTGCAGTTCAACAATTTCTACTGCTTTGTGTTTTCCTGGGTGCATGGTTGCAACCCACCATTGTGCTGCTGTATTTTCAAAGGGAAGGGGAAGGAGTGAGATTCTGTCCAAAGGCAGGCAGTTAAGACTTCAAGAGAGAGTTTTTAGATTTCTTTTGTTTGACTTCTGGGCTTTTTTCTTTTTTATTTTTTTTTTTTTTTTTCCGGGGGCCGTGTATTATGAATATTTTATAAAATGATTTCTTTTTAGGTCCTAAAACATATATTTTATGTGTTCGTATACTCTGTGACATAATGTACAAACATGAAAACACAAAAATATACATATACTGCTCTGTGTATGTTCTGTGTATATGTACTGTATATAAAATATCTGTTGAGAGACAGTTGTAGCTCTATTAGTTAAGTAACCATATATCCCAGGAGTTGTGGTGACACAAAAGCTGTGAGATCTGACTCAAAGTAGCTGGTCACCAGAACCCCAGATGAATGTTCACTTTATGACGTTGTTGCCTGTTTGGTGAGTTTTTCTAGTGTACAGTGAGACTATGTTTGGAGCATCTTTCTGTTCACGCCCACACACCAACCGAGTCACACTGGTGCAGTGGTGGTGGGTTGCGACACTGGGAGTGCAAGCATGTGCCATGCCAGTACTCATTTGTTTTTGTGTCCTGCTGACTTCAGAGACTGTTGTACATTTATATAGACACAATGTATGTGGAGATACCTATATAGACACAATGTACTGTATGTGGAGATGTGTCCATGTGCTCACCTGGTTGAATGCTCTTGTGTTGTTTCTGTGGATGACCGCGACTCACAATTTATTAAAAGACCTTTATTTTTTCGTACATTTCCTGCACTTTTTCCAGTTCTCCATGAGTGTCATCCAAAGCAGTGTTGGTCCTGTAGAACTGTCAGAGAAGAAACAAATATATGTATATTGTCTGTGTATGTCTGTGTGTGCTTAAATAAAGTTTACTGAGGCTGAGGCAGCACCCATGGGACTTGTAACACAATACCGTGCAATTCCAGCCTGGCGCTGCACTGGTGGAAGGAAAGCAGAGAAAACCACCATGAACCTTCAGGTGGGCTGGGAACAGAAATGATTGAAGGAAGGACTCATGGATGGCATTTCACTCAAGATCTCCCTTTCTCCTCCCTGTCCAAAGGGAGTTTTATATTCACATAATACTACATCAGGCCTGACAATATATTTAGGGTAAGAAAGTAAGTTTGCCCCAGTGTGTTCTATGGAGTGGTGTATCCTGGTAGCCTTCATCAAATACATGGATAACCCTGGGCAGGGCCTTAAAACCTGTCTCTTTGTCTCAGACATATGAATTATCTTCAAGCAGTTTTCTGTGCAAGATACTTTTTGCAGTTCCTTCCTGGATAAAAATAATACCTGTTTTCCTTCAAGTTCTTCTGTAGATGGGCCAGTGATTTTCACACTATTCCTACTGATTTTGCTGGAACCCCACAGAGCGCATGTCCTATCCCTGGGAAGGTGGAAGAATAGGCAATGGGAGTCCTGATTGTTATTAGACCACCTTTTCCTACAGCCATCAGATAGGGTGGTACTTTCCAAAGTGAACAAAAGGCTTTTATTATCTGAAGAAACTAAATTATATCTTGGCTGTTTATGGACATAAAAGAATGTATGTGTCTTTAAATGTACTTTTCAACTACCTGTAAATTCACATTTTATTTGAACAGTACCATGACATTGACTTCAAAAATTTTTAACGGTAAATTCACACTCAATACTTGTGACTGGTGCAAGTGATTAACATCTCCACATCTTCTGCAGGCAAACTGCCTTGTTTGCTTTTGCAAATGTGTATATTTGTCTTTGTCTGCAATATGATTTGATTGCTCGTTTGTGTTGTGAAAGCACGGAGTTTGGCTGTAACAAATGACTTAGGGGCTCTGTCATTAGGATTGTGCCCAATCCTATTTGAATATTTCTGGAAATACTATGCAATAGATTTCCTATGTTCCTATGTGGCAACCCAGTTGTATTTGTAGAGAGGAGAGGTGAGTGCTCTAGCAAGGGTTACAGTTATAAGCTTTATCTGAGCAGCTTCATGCTTAGATTTTGTCCTATTTCAGTTCCAGTGCACATGTTAAAATCTCCACCTCAACTACCATTAGCCAAAGAACCTCACCCTGACTTGCTGTTACACCTCATGGAAGAGGATACTGCTTTTAGACTGAACAAAGTCAATTAAGCTTATCTCAATATTTCTTTGTACTGGGAGACACTTCTTGTGTTTTTTCAACTGTCTTCTGTGCTGTGGAAGAACTCCAAGTGCTGAGTAATATTTAAGAGCTAATCTATTTTGGGCAGAAGACAAAGATGTGAGACATGCCAAACTACCATGGATACCTATTAGCATATCCACATGTCTGACATCCACAAGCCCCTTCAAGATTGTGATTTATGATTCTTATATGACACTCCACTGGCCAATGCATCACTGCCTGGCATTTCAGTCTATAAAATCACTAGATAGTGTGTTCTTCAAGCTGTGGTGAAAGATTTCATTGCCAGTCTGTCATGATGATCTAGGAATGAATCCAAAGTCTCTAGTCTTCATGGTGAGACACATGAAAGGGCCAATCTCATCCAGCGATACATAGCTAGAAGTTAGACATTTTATTCTGTGGTAGTAACCTTCAATTCCGTGTAGAGACACCTGGGAGACACCAGCACCTCTAAATGAATGTTCACCAAATCCACAATGGACAGCTCTTCTGTCCCTCTAGGAAGAGGGAAGCTGTAGGGGATTGGCCCTTTTAGCCATCAAAGGAAAGCAGGTGAATCCCGTCTGCGCTTGCTGGCATACTAGTAACTGCTATTGCTCCAGTTCCTGTGGTGGTTGCTATGAGAGTTCGGTGCTCCAGTGAAACAAGTAGAAGCACTGAAGACAAGAGCTATTGCATCCCTCTGAGCACTAGCATGATCTAAAAACTGACTTCAACCTATTCTCTCTCCAAACATCTTGCTACTCTTAGATGTCCCAGGTGGAGACTACCCTAACATGGACCATGCTTGCTATCCTGCCAGAACTCTGCAGAGCTCTGCTCAGGCACACAGGCTGGTGTAGCAACTTACACACTGCAATACCATGTGGATTAAGCACCCTTGTGGATAGTCAGCCACAGTGAGCAAGCCTTGAAGAGCAAGAAATTAAGTTCAGATTAACTACTCCAAATCATGACTGATTAGTTTTCAAGCAAAAATGTGATTTTTATTTTTTTGTTTGTCTGTTTGTTGTTGTTTTTGTTTGTTTGTTTGTTTTTCATTTACTAACAGCCTCAGACCTTGACAATAGTTGCTGAATGGAGCTGGCTATCTTGTAGTTTACCAGTCTGCAACAGCAGTAAAATTTCTGAAGAACAGATGATATTCTTAATTTATCACTTGAACAACTTCTTTGTTTTTCTAGTAACTCTGCAACAGAATTAAAAATAGTGACTTTTTTTTTTTTTCAGAAAAGCATAATTTCCTAGTTGATTGAGTTCTAGGTGCCAAGGAACAGTGAGGCAGAAGGATTATGGGATTTTAGACTCCTCTATGTCAGGTTCATCTCATAGGGAAAAGCAGGACTTTTCCTACGGTCTGCTACTTTCTTAGAAATTTATGCCAGGTCCTTGAGGAGGTGTAGAGGTAGGGCTCCAATGTGAACTGCATGTGTGGAAAAGTCAGGAAGAGTCAAGTGTTCTTACAGCCTGCTTGATATGGAACCTTTTAGTTCAAGGCTGCAAATCTTTACTGTTCCTGGGTTCACTGGGAGATGTGCTCTAGTTAGGGCATCTTTGGGGCTCTCTTAAGTATCCTGCTAGAACTTTCACCTAGGATATTCTCCAGCAGTACCAGTAGACAGGGAAAAAAAAAATAGCAACAAACATACATCCAAGTCAGGATGATGTGGCTCTGAAAGCCTGCTTAGATTGTTGCTGGCATCTCTGTGGAGCTGCACCAGCATCCTGCAGTGTCGGCAATGTGAAAATGGTGTTAATATGGTGAAGTCAGCCTGATGACTGAGCAACAAAAGCTACCCACAGTTACATTTTACCTTGTGATATTTGGTGTAGATATATCAGGATTTACCACCTGAATGCAGGATTTACCTGACTTGGCCTCTGTCCTCACCGTTCTGCAGCACAGTTGTACCTCATGTATCTGCTAAGTGGCTCAGGACACTGTTTTGATTGTACAGCCCTTCATGTGAGGTACAGTTGTCCAGCCTGAGCTGGTTCAGCTGAGCTGTACCTGATCAGACATGTGCCTTCCGTGTGGAAACACGGTGTATGTCCTTGATCAGGACCTTCAACCCAAATAGACATCATATTCCCCAGATACAGCCTCATCCTTTGCCACCTCCTGACAGATATTTCACTCCGTGTTACCTGAAATGATGCACAGCATCCACATACAGCTAGAGAGGGAAGTGAGAGGTCAGCTGTTGCTGACTTTTTGCTTTTACAGAGTTGACAGTATCTCCCTCAAATGAGCTTTTTTTGGTGCATTTTCGAAAGGAGCAAACTTTTGATCTAGTCCCACCTTAGAAAATTATCACCTTTCATATCCCAGGCCATGTGCATGTGCATGAGTTGTTTTGAGGACAGACAGACCATATATCCCATGGTATCAGAGAAGCAGAGGATGGCTGCCACATGGGTTCAAGGTTTGAAAGCTGCAGGTGTTAGTGAGAGTGAGAGGTGACAGGCTTGAGGCAGCAGCTGAGCCTCATGGCTCCTCTCCACTCACTTGTCTGTCTGTAGGCTCTGACAAGCTGAGGGAGGTATCTCATCACTGACGTGGTACCTTGTGCTTCCAGTGATGTCCAGACCTACACCTTGCTGGGTAGTTCCGTGCAGCTTCCTGGAGGTTCAGACCACTCTGGGATTGCGCTGTGCTCCTACAGTGATCCCACGGGCCATCCCTGAGAGATGGAGAACCCAGTGTCAATAGGGTCACTCAGACTTATTGTAAGGCAGGTTTCAAGAGTAAAGCATCAGCTTGTATTCTCTGACAGTTTAGCATTAGTGTTCCTAAGAGGACCTCCTACTATGACAAACATGAAAAGGGCAAATACATCTCTTAATCATACTTCGCAACCAAGATCTTTCTGAGGTGCTTCAGTGTCTCAGCCATTTGAGGTAGGCAGCAGCTCCACCTTCTCATCTCTTTCTCCCCTGGGAGCTCCAGAGCTTTCTCATCACCATGTCTCTACTACTCCCTCTTGAGTGATGCTTTTCCTCTGTATGGAGAGAGCAAGCACACAATAAATGACTCAGGACTAAGTTTGTTTGCCCAAGACAGCATTGCCAAGATTGTGTTTGTGTGACTCTTAGAAAAGCTTGGAGATGACAACAGGGTTGTGGGACAGCCTGTGTCAATATAAAGATCAGATCATTTCCTTCCTGAAATCTTGATCTACCCATCCATTGCATTCCCTCATTTGCACATTCTTCCAACCTTCATTGTTTTTTTCTGCAAGCTGAACAAGATCTGTGACAGGTTCTGTATTTTATAAATGACATATCTGTATACAAACTAATCTTTATGCAGACACATCAGTGGATTTACAATATTCCTCATGCTGAAAGCTTTGCATTCAGACTGGATGCGATACAACATGGAAAAACTGTTTTTCATAGTGACTGACATCTCTCCCTCCTCCTGTACAACCATTGTACACACTCCCCTTTTAGACACACCACTATGCCTTATGAAGACCCCTAACTGAGACCCTTTTACAAGCATCTATTCTATTGGTTGGCATGTAAATACGATTCAGAGATGAATGAGAGAAAGGAGATTTATGAATTTACTCATCAATAGCAGTTTGAGGATTCTGATTCCTCTCTTTATTGCCGCCCTGGTTCCCTGCTGTCATGGCTGGTTCCCTGTCTCTTGACTGGCAGCCCTGTGTTCCAGTTTCTTTTCCAAAATACTGGTTCATACCCTTAATTTGTTATTTTGGGGCCTTGGATTACATCTGTTGTTGCAACCAGCATCGGCCAAACACAGCTACAAAACATGCCATGAATCAGCTTCATGATGAAATTTACTCTCTCCCCTGATCATTAGTAATCCACACTTGCAGTAGACAGGGAAAGAGAGTAGTTTAAGGGTCATTTTTTTCATACCTGCATCTGTAGCATGCCATGAATAGATTATACAAAAAATGAGGGTTAGATATGTTGAGTGTTTTTTCTCATTAAACACTTGTTTAGACATTCTGTCTCAATGGAGAGGTGTAAACCCAGAGCCCACTGCATCCCAGTGAGTCATTTTATGTTAATTCTGGATAATTTCTGATTGTTTTGATGGTGTTTTGTGGTGTGTATGCTAAAGATCACTTGCATTCTGATTCCAGATTAATTTCAATTATTGCATATTCTGACACTTAACTGTACTAACTTGAAAATAGGATGATTGGGATGTGAAACTGCTTCATGGCTTTGCAGAAAGATTCCATTACATAATAATACATTTCAATCTGCTCTGAATTATTTAATCAACTTCAGACATGACCATCCATTTCTCAGCAGAGACTGAATTTTTCTAGTAGCCCTCTGAATATCTAGGTAGAAGGAGAATGGGACGTCATGGAAACCATACCAATGCCTGCAGTGCTTGTGCAAAGTGCTGCTGCTGTAGGCAAAGAATGGGGTGAACATGAGCAAAAGCACATCAGTCCCTGTTGTTGCTTTTTGCAGAGTACCTTGAAATAACTACGGTGATGGGTTCGTTCCCTTCTGTCTTCAGACAAACTGTCCACAAACCTGCCTTAAGGCACAACCTCGAGAGACTGTTTTGGAATGTGGTTTTCTGAGTTAGTGTGTCCCACACTATGAGCAATGAGCAGAAGGTGGATTGGCAGCTAATCTGAAAGCCTTCCACAAGTTTATTAAGGAAACAGCAGAAAAATGGCCACAAGCAGGGCACGGAGCGCATATATCACTGCTAAGCCAGGAGAATCAGCTTTCTGTGGTAAAAAAAAAAAACACAGTTGCTCCATAGCCAGCTAATAAATGGAGTCTGCTTCCTGCAACAAGAAGGCAAGCTTCCTCTGCAGGCAGCTGCACTGGCATGTGTCAAGAGACAGTTCTTAATTGGAGATTGTATTGTTCACCACCTCAGACAATCAATGGCGTTTTTAAATTGACCTGATCAAACATGCTTCCTGGAGGACACAGAGGTGGGACTTAGGTGGGAAGAGAGGATGCCAGTCAGGTTGGGTTGCCTCTTCTTTCTTACTGATGAATGGTTAAACCCAGAATCTTGTGTCTGATCCAGGGAAAGACCACATTGTGCCTTTCTGGGGGTGCACATTCAGGCTGGGGGTAACAATGTGTTTTGTCAACTAGTTTTGAGACGTGATATTGTAGCTAAACTTGCACCTGGCACTTTGCAAAAGGATCATCTCTGTCTGCTGACTTCAGCATGTGGTCCCTTTTAGACACTCAGGCATGTACAAGAGATTAGGACTATCCTTCACCACTGCCACTGCTGATGACCTTACGTTTCCTTGTCAATGTAAATCATGGAAGTTGTCATGAAACTCATTCTCCACCTGTGGTCAGTGAATTCTTATGCTGTCCACTTCAATGTCTAGCTGTACTGTGTCCAGCACTCCGCTGAGCTCCTGTAGTTGATTTTCAATAATCAAACTCTAGAATAGATTTCTTTCTGCTATTTGTTAACAGGATATCAGAATAAATTACAATAGCTAGGAGGAGAAGAAAAAAGCTTGGCCTGTTATTGGATGCCCTTTCATAGAGAGTCTGTCAACTCTCCATGTTGTTTTGGAAGATACCTCTGAAAACTGAGCTGAAGGTTGGTGAAAAGCTGGCAGCTACCGCACAGCTCTCTATGAACAGGGAGCTTCAGCTGCATGCCACAAACTTCTCTTTGAAGAATGTCTTTTTTTTTGTATTTGTTATCAAGAACTGTGTATAAAAAACTCTTGTGATTTTATGTTACAGTGTCACTGAGCACCTCAGGCTGGTTATCTCCCCAAATATGTTTTTTTACTGAAATTAAGGATTACCTTTAAACGTGACACAGTGTTTCTTTATCAGATCAGCATTCATTCTTAATTGTAATTGCAGATTGTAAGTAAGAAAGTCCAATATTATGAAAAAATTATACATTCCTGGGTTCAGATATGGGACTTTGCAAAGGGGTCTGTAATGCTGAACTACCTGTGATCTCACCAGAACAACCAAAACCCATGGTCAGAGTTTGGCAAATGAAGAGCTTGGGCATGCCAAAAGATCCACTGCTATAGCAAATCCAGTGTGTTATACACAATTTATCTTCTAAAGTTCCTTGGAAGGAACATTGGCTTATCATCAGAGAAGTGGCATTGTAGACACTGGCCCCAGGTTTTCTTTCTAGATACATGGTATGCACTCGTAGGAAAATTATTTGGTCTTAGTAGCTTCAGTTTATCCTTTAATAGTCAGACAGTTGTAGGGTGTTTATATAACAAATGCCACAAAAGTCATTGAAGACAGTCCGTGAGAGACAGACTTGAACTTAGTGATGGCCATTTTCTGCTCTTGAAACTGATTAATTTCCATCTCTCTACAGCATGCAGGCCCCTGGCTGTGACTAGTTCATATTGTGGTAGTTCCTAAAGGTCACATGTTGAAGTTGGGAACCATGATTCCTACATGGGGGCAATCCAGAGACAGATATGCTGCAGATTTTTTATTCCTGCTTGTACTGGATTTACTGGTGTGCAACAACTGAATATCTGTTGAAGTAGGAACATACAGTTTTACAGTTGAAAGCATCACTTTGCTGTCCCAGACCTACTTACACAGAGCTGTGGTTCTCTAATAATTTAGTTCCTTTTTTGTTACTCAGCTGGAGGAATTCTTCTTCATATTATTCCAGAGTCAGTTTTATTTAATAATGCTATGACTTTGCTACACATCTGTTGTCCATGCTCTAAGAGGTGCATACTAAAACAGCTGAATGAGGACTTTCCTACTTCAGTTGTTTTGCAGTGAGAAGATAATAAAATTATCTTCACCTAGACACAAAATCAATTACTTTCAGTGTGTTGGACCCTTATCTAGCCTTAGGTGAAACAACAGAAGCTGAACTGTAATCTGTGTAAGGCCTGCTGCTGTTAGCATATTACTCTGTATGTTCAGTGACAGCAGATGTAGGTGTTTTCATCCTTTTCTTGTCCTATCATCTGTGGTCATGTCCAAGCAGGGCTGCTTTACTCTTCCAGAGCAAGGCAAATCCCATAGGCTGAAAATCTTCTCTTTAGATTGTCTCATAGTGACTAATGCTGGTGACATTTGTCAGTGCACCATTAATCTTCCATTCATTGGGCTGCAAGGACACTTTAGAGGTCTGTAGTGAAGCCAGATGATTCCTACCCTTTCTGGCTTACAGTCAGGCTTGTACTTCCAGTTAGGCACCAAAATACTTCTGTACTTACTGGGGTGAGTATGCACATTTCATCAATCCCAATGCCACAGACTGTCACCAGCAGGACCAGGATGACTGTAGCCCTAATGGAGGAAGTGAAAGGAGAAGTTTTGCAGGTCTTAGAAATCTGAAGCCTATTTTTTTTCTGCAGAGAAGGAATAGTTTCTCTCTGGCACATACATGAAAGGTCTTTCTTTAGCTGCAAGATATGTCTAACTGTTGAGTTACTTTTTGTGCACTTAGGGAGAGACAGAGCTCAACAAATTCATGCCTGCCAGGGTGATGTTGCTGTGATAGAGTTTAGGTTATGAAATTGGCTTGTAATACACCTCAGCTTTTCACAGGTGAGGGAAACCTGTGCAGTGCAAAACTTGCTACTGACTTTCATGATCAAAAAGTGCAGGGTTCCCAAGTTGCAGAGAGGACATAAGGGGTGCAACTGCAGTACATTGCCCTTTCTGGCTGCTTTGAGGTTAAAATGAATTTACAGTCCCCCGTGACAGGAACTGCTTTCACTGCCATGGCAATGGGTGGGCAGATGAGTTGAAGTGCCACAGTCCTCTGAGGACTTGAGAAGAAGGAATGGGCAGCCTTTACCTATCTTAATTCTTGAAGATGGAAATGACTTTGCTACGTGGAGGTTTTCAGGAGGTGGTTGGGCCAGTGGGTTCTCCATGAAATCCTAAGAGAAGAGAAGATTATGTTGGAAAGTAAGGGAGGGCTACAAACTGAAGGTTGAGTAGAGCATTTTATCCTCGCTTGGACTTTCCAAAGCAAGCTCTGCACTCTTCCACCTGCCTCTCTTATAGGGTATCTGCAAGTGCCCTAAAAGTGACACTTTTGGGATGTGTTGCAAAGAATACACTCATAGAGCTGATCAGAGACACTGGATAGGAGAGGAGGGGTTGCACTAAGTCCCCATCAGATGTGCCAGAAAAGTGACACCTTTAGAGGTCTGAGGCCCCTCCCACTGCTCAACTCCTGTCTATTGCTAGGACAGCTCTTTCCTTTCTGTCAGCATCTCCATTTATCCTCAGAACTGGAGTGAACCCATCCTATGATCCTCACTCTTCAGATAGTGGCTTTAAAACTCCTCAGGATCCTGAAATTCTTCATGCAGTGGTCATCACATTCCTGAACACAGATGCGCACAGTCACTTATCGTAGCAGTGTGTCTTTATTTCCTTACATAAAGGCAGTCATGAGGATTGAAGTGATCCTGGATGAGGGCATCACTTCCATGCAGTGCCTTGAGTCTGCTGCTGATGCTCACATGGAGTAAAGTTTCCAGAACTGAGGTCTGTGGCAATTTCTGGGACTGGTGGTTAGACCAAACTTGTGGGTTTTTTTTGCCTGACAGGTGAAAAGAAGCATCTCTTTTTCACTAACTCTCCTTCTAAATTAGTGGCTGCAGAACAGAGAGCAGCATTTCAGCTAGAGGCAAATGATAATTCAATGCCCACAGTAAGGAGATGCATGGAGCAGGAAGCCTTTGATCAGGATCAGGTCTCTTCATGACAGTTTTTCTGACTCTTGGATAGCCCTAGTATCAAGTCACTGAACAGAGAAACAGGTTTTGCCGGTATTTCATACAGCTGCCATACAGTTTCTGGACAACAGCCTCGTTCCAGCTGATTCCAAGCCCACTTTCTGTCAATGACTGGTATTTTTTAAAAATTGATTTCATAAGCACTGGCTTACAGCTGCTGCAGAAATAAATTTATGCATGCCAATGCTGACCACACCATACTGCTCTCACACACCTGCCCCTTGAGAAAATGGTGGGTTTGCAAGGTGCATTTCCCTCTGAACAAGGAATGAACTAAAGACATGCTAGAGTTTAGGATGGTTTTTTTTTTGTTGGCTTGTTTTGGTTTTTTTCCTGGAAGATTTGCTTATAATATGAACAAAAAGGAGTTTACTGGTCAGGCTGAAAAGTGATCCCCAGCTCTAGGAGTCAAACCATATTTTGCTGGGGGGAATTCTGTGATCAATGCATGAGACAGATTGAGCTCAGGGGCTTGCCTTCCTGGCTCTGGTAAGAAAAATATTAGTGCAGAGAGCAAGGTGCAGATCTGTTGAGTAAAAACACTCATCCTACACAATCTTATTTCTGAGCAGATCTGCTCTTTATGTGGGCCTGTATCTGTGCACACAACTCATAGATTTCCCTTTGAAAACAGAGCCGTTCAAAACTTTATTAAGGTACCTAGTCTTTTTATGTCATCACCCTGCCTCAATTGTTTAAAATGTAACACAAGTTTTATTCCAAAGTATATGTTACTGTTATTAATTTAAGATATGCTCAGATACCAAAGGTGTGCAGACAATATTCATTTCTAACCAGGAGCCTAAAAATAGAGCCATGAGAATAATCTGAGATTCATATTAGGAGCTATAATACGAATAAGGACTTTAAAAGTGCCTGTCAAAGTGTCTGTGCTTGGAGGCAGCTGTGGATAAAAGTTTGTAAAGTATATTTGGGATAGAGAAGGTAGTTTCATAAGTAGTATTCACCCTTTCTATATGTGAAATGAAAGGCATTGAATTAAAAATGTTGGATTCAGAACGGAGAGCAAGAAATGCTTTTTGATTCTGTGTGACTATCAGCCTGTGGATCTCACTGTCACAAGGTGCTGTTGAGATCAAGAGAGTGCAGGACACAAAACACAGATGATGGTATTTTTGCAGTTAGTAAGACAGGCAAAGTTCCTGTTAGTATTAAAAAGAGGAATGAGGGAAGTCATATGAATATTCAGGTCTGAGGCTTAAATGCCTCAAACTTTTTTGACTGGAAGAAACCAGCTTCAGTTTCTGCTGTCCCATAAGTGTCCGGGGCAGGGGTTCATCTTGTAAACCGGGTAATACTGTGTACCCACAGAGTACCAGAAATACTCTCAATTCATTCCATTTTGAAAATTCCAAATAAAAAAATAGGACATTCCAACTAAGGGGAGAGAGAACTGATCTGAAGAACTGTATTTGAAGAGGCTGGGTCAAAACTGAAAAGTCAACTCAGTGTGGCACATTTGTAGATGGCACAAGGTAGGGGCCACAGCTGACCCCCACTGCTTCATTGTGGCCACTGGACTCTGGTGAGGGGATAGAACTTTGATGCTGTACTTAGTGACATCTCAACCTTTCTTCTTGGGGTTCTTCAACCTGCTTGCAGATCAGAGTCCTGACCAAGGCTCACCCAGCCTGGGGGGTGTTCAGCTTTGTCCTGTTCCCCAGATAAGGCAGAAGCTCTGGCCTCCTGAGTGCTTCTAGCTGCTGTGTAGAAACGGAGCACGAGCAAAACACAGATCTTACGTGGCTGTTGATCTGATTCCAGTCTAAACTCTTGGTGGGTCATTGGTAACCTCCATGGCTTGGTGTTTTGCTTCCTTCAGGCTCCAAAGTGTCTAGAGTGGGCTTCACTAGCTGTACGTCTGTCTAGGCAAGTACAGGGCTGTCACGAGTCAGCAGACAAATGATTCTAATCAGTGCAGAGGAAAGATGCGCAGAAGATGTGTCACCCACTATCCAGTGCCACAGAAGAGTGCAGCCCAAAGGGACATGAGTATATGAAGCCACAAAGACACAGCACTTCTTGCATTACCCACACTGTTTATCTCTCTCTCAAGTATTTAAGCTCTGTGTAGGCTCTGATCCCTGCCTACTGCAAATACAATATCTTTACTGGGGGCATGGTACCTACAGCATGCCAGGCTTCTTCCTTCCCATCCCTGCCCTCCAAAAACAAAGCAAATTTAGACAGGTCCTGCCATCAGCTTGGTAGTTTCCAGTCTCCTGTTGTGTCTTGTGGTACATTCTGCCACATAAACACACAGAGCCAAGTGACTCCAAATCTCACTGATACTGAAGCATACTCCCCTGGATTGTCAGGGCAACAGCCAATATTGAGTACCTTCAGTTCTGACTTGTGTTTTAGTGAGTAATAGAAAGAGGTTGTGCAAAATGATGGTGCCATATGTTCAAATGGATTTTCCTCTGTTGAAGTCTTTGAGTTCCTCTGCAGCCTCTCTACTTTGTAGTGTAGACACATGTATGGTAACACTGTGCCATCCATTCACAGAACTGCATATTCAACTGCACTGTGTTAAGAGCTTACTTTCCTATCTGACTGCTGTTCCTTCACTTAGAAAACAAGCCTCCAGGAAGACCTTGAGCTTCAGCTCCTTTTTCTCAAGGTCCCTAAAGTGACTAGCAGCCCTTTGAAATTCTTCATGTGCTAGCAGCAGCGACACAGGGCCTTGCAGCACTGGTGGAATGCAGACAGCCACAGCTAGCCCATGACCTGAAGCCCCTGGGACAGCACCTCCACAGCCTCCATCACTCATTTCCCTCCAAACTGACACAGAAGAGAGCTCTTCCTCCTGTTGTCAGGGGTATTGTACACACTCATGAGCATACTCATCACAGAGCTTTCAGCCCTTAGATGTGAATAAGGATTTCTATAGAGCAAGTGAAAACAAAATAGAGCTGCTGTTGGGTTTTATAAACAAGCCTTTCAAGAGCTGCTGGCTTCTTTTTCATATGCAGGTAAGATGGAAGTACCTTGAAATATTCAGGCAGAACTGCACAAGAGACACTGAACTGGGGATGGAAATCATAATTAAGTGATTTTTTACCATTTTCAAAGCCTTTTCCTTCACTAATATTTCCAAAGAATGTCATCAAATAAAATGGGTTGACTGTCTTAATCCTGAAGTTGAGGAAGGAGAGACAAGAACAGGACTGGAACATGGATCAAACATGATGCATAGACGAAAAAGGTAGTATGATAGAAATAAGCTGAAGACTGAGTGGGAGAAGGAGATACAGTGATTATATTAACCTTGGACTGTGGCATTAGTTCTGACTGCTGTACACAGCTGAGGTGGCTTTTGGAGCACAGCAGAAAGGGGATTCATATCTCTGAGATCCTCATGATGGCCCAGGTAGTATGGATGAGACAGTCAGAAATGTGAATTCTTTGGTCTGTCATTGCACCAAAACAACAGTCTATGGATTATCCTCATGACTTCATGGCATCTGGGTTCTCCCTTGGGCACTTGTTCATGTGGAAAGGAGTAAACAATCTTTTCCACAGGAAGATGTTGAGGTACCCATGCCGAGGTGTTGTTCAGGCTTTAGGACAGTCTCATCCAGAAAGCCTTCTGTTCCAGATCTTTGGGATCTAGGAACAGTTCCAGATCTCTGGGATCAAGCAACAGTACTGGTGAAGCTGAGATTTGACTATACTGACCATTTTTTTCCATGGATTCTACAACAAATCTTGAACAGCTTTTGAGAGGAAGCAACAGAGAATAAGCAGAGTTAACTTACCTTCTTCAGCTTCCCTTTTATCACCCTGCAGTGTGTGGACTGGCTATAGGTCAGGAGACAATTAGCAGCAGAAGCCCCACGTCTGCATAAATACCAGTTAAGACGTCAGCAGAAATTTAACAGTTATCAGTACCTCCTTCACAATTTGCAACAAAACAGTGTCTTTGTGATGGAGCCATGATTCATGCTTGCTTTTGGTCCATCAGCTGCAGTGGAAATAGGACTACCTGCCAGGTTGCATTGCTGCCTAGGAGAGAAGCCGACATTTGTGGTTAGTTGTTTGCTCACATGGATTTCCCAGGTGTATTCCAGTTTTCTTTCTGAAACAGGTATCAAAGACAAAGCAGTCAGTATCGCATCTCCAGCTGACTTTGCTGCTGTCTCCACTGGGTGAGAGAAAGATATCTTGCTGTGGAGCACATCCCAGATCACATGTCCAAACCAGGCCAGAAAAGCTTCTTATTAATGATGCCTACTTCCTCCATTGGCTACAAGGTGATTGATTGAAAAGATACCTTTCTAACTCATCCAATTTGAGGATCCCCACTTTCCCCATGCATAGTCCTTGTTTTGTTCAGATACCCTGGGACCGAAGCCTCCAGCCGTCAGCATGGATACGAGCAATCCTCTAGGGAAATGAAAGAAGGTGAAAAATAAATTATGTCTTTGAGCTATTATCAAGTCCTTTCTAGATAAGAAATCACCCACAGGAGTTGTAGCAGACACTGAGAGGCTTCTCTGCTTTGTTCAAGGAAAATTAATTCATACAGGAGCAAGCACAAAACTGTGCTGCAAAAAGGGTTTTCTAGGGTGGAGTTGTACTTCAAGGCAAGATAAAACTAGAGTATGGCCTGTTTAGCCCGGAAAAGGAAGACTGGGAGAGATGGGAACATTTTGCATCACAGCAGTGGCTTAATAGCCAGGAGGGAAAATCATGTGTGGGCTAAAGAGCAATATAAGCACAAAGGCAAGCAGGTGAAGAATTGTCATGGATAGATTTATTGCAGAAGGTTTAAACATCAGAGCTGTGAAGCTCTCCATCAGTCACCTAATTAATATATTGGTGTGCACTGGGACAAGCACATTAGCTCTGTAGAAGGGAGAGAGAAACACGGTGTCCTAGCATTCATGGTACAAAGGCTTGGAAGATGGTACTCTTTTTCTCACCTGGGAGGATGTTTTGAGCCTAGCAGGGACAGTCTTTCTGTAAAAAACCTATGCCAGCAACCCAGAGTGCCTGATGAGGACCAGAATAAAGGGACAATTTCCTAGGGAAGGGTGGTTTATTTGAGTCTTTATAGTTCTGCTCTGAGAGGACATATAATATTCCTCAAGAAAGAGCTGCTGTAACTCTGACTACATAAGCTTCCAGCTGATCAGACTTTCATGAGAGTTGTGTGTATTCACAGCCTTGTTCTGCAGGAGATGAATTTGTCAGAAGTAAAACAGACCAAGCTATCATATCTTTCTCTTGTATGCCCACTGGTTTTCTTGCAAAGATAGGTCTCATGCCTCAAACATCAAGCTTTCAGACTTTTCCAAAGAGTGGAGAAAATTCAGTCCACTGGCACAGGAGGGAGAAGCCCTTCAGCTCATACCTAGGACTACTCCCTGTCCCATGGTACACTGCAACCCACCCTTCTTTCTCAGGTGACCCCATAAGGCACACAATAGCTTGGTCCTGTAGTTGGGATTCATTTCATCATGCTTATGGCATCATAAAAATGCAGCTTCTAGTCTTAACTGGCAGTGTAGGTGCTCCAGCTTTGTCTACAAGCTCAAATATCTAAAACCTGGGAATTTGGGGGTAGTTTAAAATAACATGCCCTAAAACTACATCTGGGAGAGGCATTTTTCCCTGTCCACTCATTCCCTTCCTCTCAATGCATCTTCCTTTGCACCAGCACAAGCACTGATGTGACCTCACAAGGAGCCAGATCAGATAATTCAAACTGGATGAAACCAAACCCAGACTCTGAACCCAGATCAGTTCACTATGTGTCCTCATGGGTGCTGTGCTAGCTGACACAGGCATGGCAGGGACCAAGCTGCAAAGGGCAGGGGAGGAAGTGATGTGACAGTTTCAGCAGCAGTGCTCTTTAAAATAGGCATGAGAGTTTCATCATGAGTTGAAGCCCATTCTGTAGAGTCACAACACGGTGCCTCACAGTTAAAAAGTAAGGCATTATTGAAAGACTACCATGGATTTGTAGCTGACATTTCACTTTGAGATTTGTGTTATGAAGTACAAGAGCTCCAGCTGGCACAGGCTGTATTTATCTTGCTTCTATTGATCCTTGCTCAGCCACAGTAATTTCTTGTCTTTTATGAATTCTTGGGTATTTTAATGTAAGTCTTCACTGATAGAGAGAAAAAGACAGGAAAATCACTGGTTGCTGTGTGCAAGAAGGAGTATACATGCTGGAAAGCCAGAAGACAACAGTGACCAGAGAATGGGGCTTATGAGAGTGCTGATGCCAAAGTAGTCAGGCTTTGAGATTTCTTTATCTTCCTAAGTCAGCAGGAGGCACTCTTAGAAAACGGAGGTTTTCTCCAAATACACCCTTGCTCTCTGCTATAGAGGCAGGACTAAAACACTGCAGTCCAGCAGTTGGTCCTACAAACAGGTTTCCCAAAGCCATACTCTCAGCAGGTTCAGAGTCATCACAGACTTCTGAGATGCCCAGGTAGCATCTTTCTTTTTTCTCTAGCATGCTTTTTCCTTAAGAAAAAGGACAGTCTGGATGTGGCTGAAGGCAGATTTGTCTGAACCACAAGAATTTGAACATGCCTGTACTTCTACATGTACCCCTCACACTCACCTTAAACCAGCTACTGATATCATGCTGGGGCTGCATGAAGATATACAAACTGTATGCTGCTGAATTAGTCTCACCACCCAGTGTGAGGAAAGTTCATAAGAAACCCAGGCTTCTGCTTTGGGTATTTGTAACACAAAGCTGATCCTTAGATGGTCTCCTCAGATGTCCAGGAGCTGTGAATGTTCAAGACACCAACATCTAAAAAACGTTGGAGAAAAAAAACAGAGTATGTGTCCCATCATCACCATTGAGAAGGATGTTTTTTTCCCCTGGCAAAGGCTAACATGATAACAGAGCATAACTATCGCTTTCTGCATAGGATAAGTCCAGTCCAGATTTTTATTCTATTGTGTAAAAGCCCTGGCCAGGCATTTCAAAGGGAGAACTGGCTCCAGATTTGTAGAGGGGTAAAGGTTTCTGCCACCTTTATGTTGCTTTGAACCACAAGGGTGAGAACAAGGACAGATAGCAGGACCAACCGGACAAGACTATAAGCTGTAGGCTTTGTTTTAGTTGGAAATACCTTTTTTTCTCACCAGGGAAACAGAAGCAGAAATTAAAAATGCTTTCAATTTGTCAAGATATTCCACAGATATTTTGGGTCTTCTGCTGTAAAACAAAACGTATATATTTCTCAGTGTACAACTATCCAATTCCCTTTCCAAATTGAATGTGAAACTGCTATCAGAGAGCTGAAGGCACAGGTGGGGTTCCTTAGATGCCCCTTGTCACTTTGGACTGTCATCTTCTCTCAGCTCCTTGACTGGTCTCCATCCCATGAGCTATCATCACCTCTCTTTGGACAGAGCCACCAACATGTGTCACAGCAGCCTTTGCCTTCTCATGGTGTTGTCTGGCAGGGCACCGTGATCCAAAAAGGGAACACAAAACACCTGAGCTGCAACTCAAATCTCCGCTGAGGATTAACTAATTTAAAACAGTTTGTTTCTGGTGCAATTTCACTTTATAACAAAAAACTTTATTCCTGTCTAGGAAACAGGTGCCCTTGTGGGGAAAAAGAGTTTGGTGAAAGAACGTATTTTTCTGTACATTTTTAAGAGGAAAAAAATTTCTTTCCTGTAAAATTCTCTCAATACCATCTTTTGATTTGTGAAGTTAATCTGGAAGAAATCATAAGAAGTGACCTGAGGAGCTATGACCTGCTAGGACTTTCCTTAGCTAAGAGCCATGAATCTGAAGATTATCTTTAGCTGCACCAATAAGTCCTGCTGAGATTTCCATGCAAGTGTCTCACAGAGAGCAAAGTTCTTTGATTATCCCGTTCCTATTTGTCAAATGTAAAGGACCATCTAAAAAATAGCTTTCAACCTTCAGAATTACTATACTTTCCCTATTCTTTTGATGTCTGAGGAGAAAATAGTCCTATGAAGCAACTTGATTTCTTCAGAGCTATTAACAAATCTTTCAGGGTCTCAGGATGACATAACAGGTCTGATCTGACTCATTCCATTTAAGAGTGTCTCCTTCCAGACAGAAATAGCTCTGTGTGCAGCCATAAAAAATGTGAATCAATTAATATCTCATATTAACTAGAAATGCGGCTAAATCCCCTCAATTAGGGGACCGCAAATTACTAGCTCCCATTCCTTCTCCCTCCTCATTCTTTTTATGTGGCTTCTTCTTTAATAACCTTTTGGTATGTTAACTCCAGATTCACATGGCTATTTTTGCAGCTGAGTCTCAGATATTTTGCATTTGAGAAAGATGCATCAAGAGGATATTAGATCAAGCTTTAGGAGATTGTTAGCTTGCTGGGAGAATAAGGAATTTAAAAGTTATCTTGTCCAGAAAGCACCAAGTTAAATAGGAGCATAGGCTGGACTGGGAGGATGAGGCAGAGCACTGAGTATGGGGATGTGCAGTAAATGAGGAACTCAATGAAAATTCAGTCTATGCACAAATGTTAGTGGCATTTATATTAAAGAATGGGGCACACTGCTCCTGGCTTAACTGTGACTACATCCTCCTTTGCCATTATCCCGTCGGCTGGATCCCAGCACGTATTTCTCAAGGAAGGAAGGAAGGAGTTTCAGTCACTTCTGTACTCTGGCCAGTGCAATGTGTTCCTGCAGTGTGTGACCCAGCTGTGATCAGGTGGATTTGGACACACCACTGTACCTTGTCCCACTCCACAACACCAGTCTGGCCATCAAAGCTCCGGGACTTCTTCATTCCCACTGGGTTTTGAGCATATTCTCATGTCCTGTTCAATCTAGTAAGCTCAGGCTTGAGGATGTATGGAAGCGCACTGCTACATTTTGGCTGTACCTTAGTGGCTCAGTATACATCTTCTAACACTTAAAGGCCTGAAAATACCATAGTTAGGATCCATATTTCCACTGCAGCCTCTTATGCAGCAGTCAAACCTTGTCAGCAAGCATTAGCAAGGGCAGTTTAGCATCTGTTCTTTTCGCTAAGCTGGGCACCAATGGCTGGCCCATACACACAGATAAGGCTTAGTCCAAAAGCCTGCCTGCTGCTATTTTTAAAGGAGGAAAAAATAACTTCTCTAAATAATATCTACATGAAAATAGGTACATGAGTCAGAACATACGCTAAGAAGCAGGCAAGAAAGTCTTTAAATAATAGGATTCATTCAGCTAAAGAATCTAATCACCCCTGAAAGTGAAAGATTAGTTAAAACGTAGGAGTTATCATGTAGGAAAGTAAAAAGTGTATCAATCTGTTCATTTGCTCACACAGCAAGTACAGGGAGTTTGCATTTCATTATGCACTAACCCAAAGGATTTCAGTAGCCCCCATGGTGGAAATGGAACTACAACAATTTCTGAATGCCTGCAAAAATAGCCCCTGTGCCATTACTTCCTTTTAACCTGCTTTCCAGGAGAGTGGCTTGAGAAGGAGCAGCAGATGAAGCTCTATCCAGGCTTGTGTCTTGGAAAAAAATAGTACAATCCACAAAGAGTGGCTCAGTGTAAGAATTGTAAAGCAAATTTTGCAGACTCCACTGCACTATGCACACAGTGGATTGAAATGCAAGGTCTAAGTAGGAGAAATATGAATTACTTGAACTTTCAAACTTAATTTATCATCTACCCATTCTAAGTATGTTACTATAGCCTCTGATCTATGCTGACAATGAGTGGAAAAATCAGCTTTTTTTTTTTTCTTTCTCAAGCTTGTGAACTTTGAGGACAGTGTGATGCTGCACTGAGGTGTAGGAGAAAGAAAGGAGGAGAAAAGAAGCTGATACCACTAACACGTAATATACACTATTGGAATCTAAATTCCCTGCACTTTGATACCTAGAAATTTCATATAGCTGTGCATAAATGAGTTTGAGCTGTCTTTGTAGGTAGGGGGTAGTAAGGATATTTACATAAAGTTGTACATCTCAGTGGTAGAGCTAGGACTTGGAATCTCCTTGACTTTCTTGTGCATCATTGGGTAAATCCAAAGAACAGAGACATTGTGGAGTAGAGGCAAACACTAATTGGTGTATTGAGCTGCCAGCTCGTTGGCTAAATCAAGCATTCCAGCAAGATGCGTCTGGTTTTACTCACAAGACCTAATAATATATTTAAAGAAAGATATTACACATTGTTGTTGTTATTTCTATTATTATTATTATAAAAAAGATAAGCAGACTTCTTCTAGTTAGGGCAGGTGGTGAGACATTAGTTGAGAAAGTGGCATTTGGTTTGACAAGACTCTGTTCTGTGGGGAAAGAAACAGTATTTGTACTTGCATTTAGTCAGTAGATCTGGATAACATCCACTTAATGTGAAAACAGAATTAGCTAATAAGTGTTCCACACCTCTGCTAACTCTAGTGAAAAGCTATGGAGAACAGCAAGGTACAGGAAGCAGTCACATGTAGTACCAATATTTGAGAAAGGGTCCTGGCAGTGGTCATCTGGTAAATCTGATTTAGTCCTCAATACATGATTCAGTATTATAAGCAGGAAGCAGAAGTAACAGTGGGCATGAACTAGATTTTACAGCAAAAATGGTGGAAATTTTATGTTTTTAAAGAAGGTACAGAATATCCTGACAAAGAAAGACCTTCAGAAATCAAATCACAGAATCACAGAATCAGTTACAGAACGGTGGGTGTTGGAAGGGACCTCTGAAGATTCTATTTTCCAATCCTCCTGCTCCAGCAGGGTCACCCAGAGCAGAGGCCCCAGGATTGCAATGTCTAGGCGGGTTTTGAATCTCTCCAGACAAGGAGACTCCACAACTTCTCTGGGCAGCCTTGGCACCCTCACAGTAAAGACTGTTTTAATTCCTGTTCAGATGGAACCTCCTGGGTTCCAGTTTGTGCCTGTTGCCACTTGTCCTGTCACTGAGCACAACTGTCAAGAGTTTGGCCCCATCCTCTTGACCCCTGCCCTTTAGATGTTAGTAAACACTGATAATTGCACCTATTAGATACGTGTTCTGATGATAAGATGACAAACCTGTGCACAAAGGTGTCTAGATGGAGACTTGTCCCTCCCTTCTGGTGAAGAGCAACAATAAAAACCCATCAGCCCTTTGCAGCTCTCCCGGCATCAAACCATGTGGGATCAGAATCAGACCCATCCTGTCTTGATTTCAGTTGAATGTTTCTGAATATTCCAGTCTTGTGAAATCCTTCAGACAATTAATTCAAATTGTCTTGGAAACAAGTGCTAACCGGTCAAGAGCAAAAACTGGGCAAAAGCCTGCAATCAACACATAATGATACACTGCACCATTCCAACTAACAGAAGGAGCTGTAAAAGAGTGCTAAAATAGGCCAGTGTTTGCTCCCATCTCTTCTCACTCTCTATTAACCATCCCATGGAGAGCAAGCTATGTGTTAATTAAATCCACACCAAAAGCTGGGTGCAAAAATTAGACTTTGGTCTATGCCTGGCCTAAAGACTGAATAAGTCTCTTTTCTCATCACACTTTGAAGGATTCTGTGAAATCCTGATTTATCTTTCCTTGATGAGCTTTCCCAAGTGTCTGGATAAGATCTGTTGCCAGGGAAAGAAAGAGGCAGGTCCTTCACAGGTACTGCTGTAGGCAGAGCTTAGCCTTGGAGCAATTATCCTCACAACTGTAGGACTCTGGGGGTGCCTCAGACATTTGATTCAGATACTAAAGCTGGTGAACTGTCTCTTCCTTCATGCTGTCTCCTGAGGCACAAACTGAGCAACTGACTGTCACAGGTGACACCACAGTCCATTGTGGCTTTAGCAGTGCTGGTACAGAGAAGGCTGAAACTTCATCACTTTGCCAAGTGTATTCTACTTAGCAAGCTCACCAGTTCCCAAGATCCCACACAGAGTTCAGGAAACTGATGGGTTTTGTCATTTCCATGCACAGGCAGAGAATTACTTTGTCATGTGCGCAGGAGATGGAAAAACAGATTTCAGTAGATGCTCTTTATTTGCTGGACTTCTGCAGATGCCATGAACAAAGTTCATTCTGGTTCAGGAGGGGGGAATTCATCAGAAATTGCACTCAGGACATGACTACAAAGCTCTTACTTGATCCCAAGAAAGCCAATCTGGGATGTACTCAGTGGCACTATTGGAGATACGGAGGCCAGGAAAGGGTCACATGAGAAAACATCCCATGTGTCTTGCTTAAAGAGGGTGGTAGAAGCCACTGTTCAGCAGCGCTGATAGGAATCTGAGACCCCTTTTCATCTTACATATTTTTGCAGGAGATCTCAAGAGCTCAAGCTGCACTCTGAAGAGCTTGCGAGAAAAACACATCCTCCAGAATGCCCAGAGAAGTAATCACTGCCATTGAAGGGCAAAGGAAATGTCAATAGGGATCAGGCCATCTGTCCTCCATCTGTGTGAGCCCTGTTCAGAGCTCCCATTTTATGGATAATGCAGCTATCTCTTTAGTGACCACAGAACAGGCCCTATGGCTCACAGGATAAAAAAGGTTGAACATCACTGACATAATTACAGAGCTGAAAGAATGGCAGCAGCATACAAATTGTAGTCAGCCTCTCATTAATATGGCTGTGTGATGATTATATATCTAAGTAGTGCTTATATAACAATAAATGTCATATTTACATAGCATATAGAATGATACAGGCAAATGTAATGTAGGAATGTAAATGTAAATTAGGAAAGAAAAATGTGAGTTTAAAAGCAGGAAAAAAATGTTGCTGGTGCATGCTGTAGGCAAAAGCAGTGTGGAAGCATTTAGGAAGGTTTCTGTGATTTGGATCATAATGGTATCACAGGCAGTCAGTGTGTTTAAATCCCCTCGATCCCACTGGAATTACTCACCTTTAAGCTAAATTTATACTGTGTATATTATTGGGGCTGCTCCAATTTACTGGAGGGGAAAGGAATCATGTAGTACTGACATTGTAACTTTGGGATTTGATTTCAAGGATAAAGGTTATGTGAGGACAAAAACTCTTTTATGAAGTATCACTTGTCTCAGGAGAACAAAGATGACTCCTTCTGGGTGCTGCCATGGACTGTTATCCCAGTACTCTTAGCAAAATCTTCATTCTGTTGTCTTAGATCAAGAAACATTCTGTCCATATGAATCATGTGAGGTCATACATTAAGCAAACCAGTTAGAAAAGCTCCCATCAAAATTGGAGTGGCTCTGTTGTTATAGCAGCTTCACCTCATTATGGGGTTGATTTATTTTCAGTTTCATCAGACCAAAGGGACTAAACAAGCATCATCTGGACAGGATCGCCAGAGTACCTCTGGGACTGGCTGGATAAGTGATGAGTCTGAGCTGAGGACTTGTGGCAGTGGCCACACATGATGCCCCAGCTTCAGCTGGAATTATATATCTACTCCTCCTTAGGCTTTGTCTAATTGGCATGAACAAGAGCCAAAGATGACATTAACACTTCCATGAAGTGGATAACAAAGACATTCCACTTTATAGATCCTCAGCTCAATGTCACTTAGCTATGTGACTGCCTGCAGAGCTGTATGGATGGAAATCAAACCTGAACCATAGAGGAGCTGTAATGCTCTGCATTAGACTTATGGTAGGATATGTATTACCTGACAGTAGGTGTGTGAAACCTGTGAGCAAACTTGGTAGTTAAATGTGGATGGGTGTGTGTAGGTGGTAGCAAGACCTTATGGCTGGGAAATGCTGTAGAGGAGAGGAGGAAGGGCAGATGTGCACAGAGCAATGTTCTTTGGGTGAGATGGGCATCCAAAAGTCTTCTGCTCCTTTCTGTGAGCAGTGCCACAAGACAAGAAAACCTACTCCTGTGCACACTCTATCAAAAAATGAAAGAACAAAAGAAAGACCTTACCCTTGCCCACTTGCCTGTCAGGCTCCGGTGTCTGAGCCATGTGAATACAGCAGCAGAGCTCAGTAATTCAGCTCACCTGAAACATCTATGGAGGCTGTAGGTTTGGAAGTCCACATCACTACCTCTTCCATACACCCTGTGTGAAACCCTCTAACAGCACACACTGCATTGGTGGACTTCATTTTGTATTGACAGGTGCAGCACAACTTAGGATACACCAAAAAGAGAATCATGGCACTGCTGAAGTACTCAGCATGCTCCTAGAGTTGGTCATGGTCTCAAAGGTGGTATAAAAGAGTCTTCTCCTTTATTTTGGCTTCAGAAATGTCAAGTACCTGGGATAAAAAGCAAAAAATGTAGTTGGTTTAAAACACATTTTAAAGACATTAGGTAGCTGAAAGTGCAAAGGGCACATGGCTGCATTTTCAGAGCACTTGAAAATTTCACTGAGTGCTTTGTAGTTACTCAGGAGCTGTCAAGATTTGACTTTAATTGTATTTCATATCTAAATTAACATTATTTCTGCTAATATCATCATTCAAAATAAGCAATAAGATGTCAACCAGGATAGTCTGAATGCTGAGATGTTTGGAGGGAAGTGCTGGGTCAGGGGGAAGAAACCTGGACATGCGCTTTGCCTTCTACCTGGAGAAAATGCTGAAACAGGGCTATATAATTAGGCATCCCATTTGATGACAATTGCCATCTTCATTGACAATTACATTAAAGTGGAGAAGCAGTGAAGAACCAGCAGCCTAAGACACCTTCTCCTCCTATTATTGATTTTATTTTTTTTTCTTCTGTTCTTTCCACCATCATGGACACTCAAAATTACTACTAAGTTTTCTAAGAACTGCCAGGTGAATCTTACTCCTGACAAATGCAATTACTGAGTAAAAAATCCTAGAGAAGGAATCCAGAGCATGTTAATAGGGGAGGCCTGTCTTCACCTGAGGACTTGCCTGGTGGATCTTACTTTTATGATTGATCTCACACAAAAGAAATAAGACCCAGTTATTTTCACACTTCTTTTTCATCCTTTGAAGAGGGGAAACCTTCACATTGCTTGTGCAACACCATACTTACCCCTAGAAGTCAAAATAATCCTGATTGAGATCTTCTTCCTGCTCCCCTAATATCCAGTGTGGTAGAGACAGTTTGCTGCAGAAGGGTTGCAGAGTCTGTGTAAGGAGGGGCAATGGAATCCAGCAAGTAATGCTTGCAAGCAGTTATTGCAGAGGAGAGTTATCCTCAAGCTTTAGCACTATTGGGGACCTAAGTGAATAGTAGGCTGACAATAGTCGGTTTGAGAACTCAGATGTAACTGGTTCCTAAAACCGAAACTTGAATCTGGAATTTCCATATGCTCCTTGTCACCAGCCAGATGTTCTTTGTAGTTATGTTGCATTTAGTTTTGAACCCCTTATTCCAAGAAGGACATTGAAGAGCTGGAGCATGTCCAGAGAAGGGCAATCAAGCTGGAGAAGGGTCTAGAGCACAAGTCTGGTGAGGAGCAACAGAGGGACCCTAGGGTTGTTCAGCCTGGAGAAAATGAGGCTTGGAAGAGACCGTCTTGCTCTCCACAACTCCCTGAAAGGAGGTTGGAGACAGGGGGAGTTGGCCTCTTCTCCCAAGGAACAAGCGATAGGACAAGAGAAAATGGACTCAAGTTGCACCAGGAGAGGTTTGGGTTGGATCTGAGGAACAATTTCTTCCCTGGAAGGGTTGTCAAGGGCTGGTCCAGGCTGCCCAGGACAGTGGTGGAGTCCCTGTCCCTGGAGGGGGTTCAAAGCTGTGGAGATGTGGTGCTGAGCGACATGGTTTAGTGGTGACCTGTCTGTCTTGGGTTAATGGTTGGACTTGATGATCTTAAGGTTCTCTTTCAACCAAAACAATTCTATAATTCTATGATTCTCAGCTTTTAAAAGCAGCCAACATCAGACATATGCAGTCTATGTTGCGAAACCAGGCAAAGGTGCACAGTGCCTTGAGCATGTAATTTTTTTCACCCCAAAATCAAATGCTAAGGTCATAATTCCATGTGAGGGTGACAGAAATGCAATAAGTTGGGCTCATTTATATGTGCCTATTCTGATTGAGGTTTTATGTGATTGCTCACACAGCTCTGGTCTTATGCTAGTAACAGGACAGATGCTGTTTCTGACTGGGTAACTGCTCAGTATTTCATTAAGATCTCCATGTACTGGTGGTGCTAGGCTTTCTTTACTGAATGCTTTCCAAGGTCTGCACTGAACACAAGAATATCAGTTTCCTCTTGGTCTTTCCTATGATGATCAGACTACATTAATTCTTCCATAATATTTTTACTTCCTTTCACACTACTTTTAGAAGAAAGGATATTATTTTTATTACAACATCAGGAATAGCTACTAGGTAGCTATGAGCAGATTAAACCCAAAGTTGTCAGTGTAGCCTATTTACTAATGCCAAATTACAGGCTATCATTCTTAATATTATCGTGTCTCTTTTATCAGCTAAGTTCCCTACACCAACTCCTTTCTTTATGCTGTCAAATATTCCAGTTCATGCACAAAATTCTCCTTGTAGAATTTTAGGGCACTTGTATTCAAGTTTGCAGCCTCATTTCCTTCAGCTGTAGCTATGGGAGCAGAACATTTTTGTACCTCTGCTCCTGGAATTTCAGATCTGCTTGGTGTCTACAGATATACCACTCTTCCTTGAATTAGATGGAGGATCCTTCTCAAAATTTGTATGACGTTTGCAAAAGAAGGCTGTGGCATGAAGCAAATGAAGTAGAGGAGCAACTTAGTTTTGCAGAGGCCTAATTTTAGCATCTTGACCTGACAACTCAATTCCAACTTTCCCAAGATTCTTTGATTTGGATTCACAGTGCAATTTGAAGACAACAAACAAACTGGAAAATATCCTGCCCTGTCTCTTGTGCCATTAACATCCAACTTCTTCTCTAAGCCCTTCCTTTCCAGTCCTTCATCTTCATCTTACCCTGGCCTTTTAATTTGTATCTGACACCTCCTAGGTAGTTTTTCTCTCTTCTTTGGTGCTAACTAAAGTTTTTCAATCTTTTCATGTTAGTTGCAAGAAAGGCAGCTGTTGAACATGGAGAGATTAAGACAGACAGGCCCTCTGCTTGATGATCTGGAGCCTGGAGATACATGGGAACCAACATTCTTCTCAGCATCTGCATCCCTCCAGTAGAGCAAGCTCAGGCCTTATGAAGGATGATGCAAGTGACAACCTTGTCAGGATGTAGAAACCTGAGTGAGACGAAGCATCCTTAGGACATATTCCAGCCTTAGGGAATCAAGCTGATACATTTTAAGGAATTTTATTGAGCAAGTCTGAGCTGCAGGATATAAATGTTCATAACCTTTGCAGTTTGAGAGGACTGAAAAGTGGCAGTAGATGAGATACCTTGTCAGCCTGAGTACCCTGTAAGACCTTAAAACCCCACTTCAAAACAAATGAGTGACGTTATTAAAATATATAAAAAATTCTTACTCAGAAAAGAATAACACTTTTCTTTCTTTTCTTTTTTTTTCCTTCCTCCCTTCCTCCCTTCCTCCCTTCCTCCCTTCCTCCCTTCCTTAAAAGAAAAAGGAGGAAAAAATCTACCTTGAGAGATACATCTAGCACATAAAGGTTCAGCCAAATTAATTCAATTTTTCAACTCATTATCACCTAGAAACAGGTTTTCACAACAGAAGATGCTAAACATACTTTTATTTACACCTTGACATCTAAACTGACCATAATGATTGCTGAAATCTTCTCTTTAAGAATTCCCACACAGTGCACAGAGAAGGATGGGGCTATGTGCAATGATTTCTCACAAATATTTTGTGCCAGGGGTTGAATTGTGTGCTGCAGTACTGCTGAGTCCATTACACCATTTGATCTAAGTGTCACTGGAATTCTGTTTTTCCTGACCTAACTAATATACATTTAGCCACTTAATAATTGTGTGGATTTCTTGCAGATAGCAGGGATTCATGAAGCACCCTGCATATATAACTTGTCAGGACTGCTGAACTTGGTAGACTCTGTCTAGGTCTGAATTGTCTTGGGGTTACAATTGTCCAAAATGAATTAAAAACGTGACTTGAAAACCACAACTTGAAAATTGAAGCAAACCACCTGAACATGAACAGCAGCCAAATGTGGACTGGAAGGAGAACCTGAAAATTATGGGTGACCTTCAGAGACTGGTTGGGACCTGGGACCAGAGCAGGGCTGTAGAACACAAGGATGTGAAACCTGAGAAACAAAATGTAACCTGTGGTAAAGACTGGATAATTTATCAGGAGTGCTAAACACTATGTAGGTGGCTGTGGCTGCATTCTGTGCTGCAGGTCAAGCAGGCATCTCCCTGGTAGGAGCCTGTTTGCATGGTGAAGGACTGCAGGGCAAGGAAGGGAGGATTGAGTGGGTGAATCTATTAGTAGATCCATGATTTGGCTACATAGAANTCTGGCTGCTCTCCAGCCACTCCGTGCCCAGCATCTGACAGCAGCATTTGGTTTTGTGTCATAACAGGTGTCTCTGGCTTGAGTAGTACACCTGGGTGTGGCTGGGCTGCCTCTATCCCCAATTTGTGATCTTATTTGACAATTTTCTCTAGGCTGGCAGAGACAAACTAATTAAACCTGAATTCTTTTCTAAACTATGCATCAAAGTGCTGTCCTTGGAGCCAGTTCTAATCCCTGAGGGTCTGCATACTTGAGATACTGCTCAAGTAGTCTGAATCATGATCTCGTCAGAGACAATAAGATGCTGAAGATGGTTCTTAAGTGCTCAGTTTAAGCTACTGTCAGGGAATCTGTCCACTGGCATAACTAATACATTCTTCATTACCAGAGACATTAGTTTAGTCCCAGAGTTACTCTTGGTCCATACTGATTTGGGATCAGCCCAATTTAGCACTGAGGAAAAATACATTATTTATGCCAAAATTATGGGATTGCAAAGGAGGTTGGCAGTAATGCACAATCCCACTTAGGAAAATATCTTTTATTCACACATGCACATGCACATGCATACATGCACACAATACACAAACCAAACACAATATCCTGAATAAAAATACAAAGCCAGAAAACATGTGGAAGAAAACCAATGAAAGAGGAACAAATTCATAATAAAAAAAATCCACATTTTTCATTAAGAATATGATTTGCATAAAGAATGTGTGGCTTTCACGTAAGTCTCAGTTTTGTGTTGGAGGAAAAAATGCCTGTCCATAGTATCATAGATGATTTAATTTCCCAGGCTGCCAGTGAGGCCCATCTTACAGACCCCCTTCATAAGCTGTTATTTACCCCAATTCCTCTCTTCTTGTGCAGCCAGGGAGGAAAGGGGCTATCAAAAATACCAGCATAGCTGGTGCTCCACAGTAAGTACTGGGCGATGTGCTACTTAATGGAGGAGCTGGACAGAAATGAAGATTTATGTCTACTTCGTGGAGGACAATTGTGTTATTGCCAGCCATCAAAGGATATAGTCCAGTTGATTTCATGTCCCATTCCCTGCTCAGAGAGCCATCACACTGACCCTATGCCAGTTTCTATGGGTAAAACTGATGGAAAATTTAGCGTCTAAAAACAACTCTTTTAAAGAAATCTGTGGGTCGTGAGTAGGCAAACTTTACCCTCGATGTCTAGTGATGTTTGTACAGGGACATCTGCTAGTGGTAAATACTTCACAGGCAAGTCTGAGAGGACTCTATCTGAATGCAACATCTTTGATGCTGCTTTACCAATCACACCCCAAGCAATGCTTGGCAGTGAAGCACCTTCAGGTTCTTCATGAGGACACTGTTCCACCTCCACCCCTTCCATTTTGTCCATTAATGTGCAAATGCTAAAGTAAGACTTTAGAGAATCTAGTCTGCAGAAGCGAGTGCCATGTCCCCACCCTCATACAATTAACTGCATGCACCTTACTAATTTATTTTGGAAGGAGAGGGAGGACTGCCAAGCCAGCTCAAGAGTCTTGTTAAGTCACTAGGTAGAGTCTTCTGGATCATTCTGATGGATGATCTTCAGTCTTACAAGAGAATCCCTTTTCAGGTAAAAATCCTAGACAAAATTTACAGAAGTAAAGCTATGCCTGGCTGTGACTCACCCAGGAGGATATTCCTGCCTGGCACTTCTTTTTTTCCAGTAATACAGCATAGATCAGAAGCTCACAGCCTCTTCAGAAGGGGCAATAACTCAGGAGATTTCCTATTACAACTCCCTGTGTTGGTGACATCATAGCAGTCTAACACAGTAGCAGAAAATTGCCATCCCTACAGATTGCATAGGAGGCATTTTAGAAAGATGATCTCAATTCTAAACCTACCAACTTTGCCAGGTTTACTGCCAGTGTCAACAGTGGGACGTAGTGTCAACTGAATCATGCACTGAGATACAAATTGCAACTGAGAGCTCACGGATTAGTAGCAGGGTACATTATCTGCTTCCATCCTAAACCTTGGGAGGCATTATTCAACGGAAACCAGAGAGCAGGATTACTTAGTCCTTATCTAAGGAAGACGAAGGAAGACTTCCTTTGTAACTATTGTTACTGGTGACTAATGGTACTTCAGTAGGATTTACAGAACCCAAGTAAGACCAGGACTTTATTGTATTAGTGTTATTTGGCTGAAGGAAAAGAAAGAGTTGCTCCCCAAAATGCTGACAGTTTCAGTGACAATGACAAAGGAAATGTTATTACACCCAATTTCAACATGGCAATGTGCAGCTCTGAGAGTATAAATTTCCAGAATCTCGGCATGTAGTATATATTCACACATAGCTGTCAGGAATGACCATTTGCCTTCACTACAGCCAAAGAATCTGATATCACTACTTTAGATGGGGGTCCTCATTGTCAGAAAAGTAACTCGGGGCAGAGAAATTCTCCCCAGCTGACCTGTGTCAGTCACCCACTCCTCTATTCCAGACACTAGTAGAGCACATCTCCAGGTTCCTATCTTTCCACCCAGAACTGTAACATTAAACCTTCCCACTGCATACTGAGACATTCAGCGACAAACTGCACAAAGAAGGAACCTCCACAGACACCAGCTCCTTCCTGTGGCTTCTCTCACAATGTTGATGTTACCTGTTAAATTTGGGCATGTTCTGCTTCTGAACTTGGCCCTCCGATCAGATCTGCTGAATATCGTCAGATAATTATAACTAATACCATGATTATAACTATTGCTATTAATCATATTACTAGTATTACTTCTTGTTCCATCATATTATTTTCATCTTATTATTAAGCTATTTATGTTTTGGTCATTATTCAGATAATAAAGCCAGATGCTCTTATTTTTTTCAGAGATTCTTTGTGCTGGATGATATAGTGTCTCCCGTGAAAAGTCAATCCTCACCCTGAAGCACTTAAAAATCTAATTAGAGAAGACATAGCAGGATTATCTTTGTCTATCAGAAGCTTCAGCAGCAAACCCTGAGTCTTCAGGATATTCAAGGTCACTTCACTAGAATTCCTGAAGAACTAGTAGAACTCCCAATATACTTGATGCCTGTGTCAACAGCAGCTCCTACACAGCTCTAGAAGCAATCTTATTTTAGTGTTGCTTTCCCAATTCCTCCTGAACCACACACACAGACCCATGCAAATATTTTCCATGACTCACTTCTTCCTTTCCACTATCTCCATGAGACATGGATTCTTTCACATACAAACAAATTTTAAAAATGTCTGTAAAATAAAGCTGTGAATAAACAACTGAAGAAGGAAGGCTGTTAATGTCACTACAATTCTGGGAGCTGTTTGGGCATAGCAGTGCTGGAGCAAGGGGATGAGCAGCTGTGGTCATCCCTCCTCAGCAGGGCACCTGGTTCAAAGTGGTGCAGACTCACCCCTGGCCAGGCTCACACTTGTCAGGCAGAGGAGCAGCAGCCAGGACAGCCATGCTCTGCCTTAAACCACTCCTGGATGCTTTCACCTTCACAACACAGCAGACAGAAGGGCTTTAAAATTTGTTAGTGATTGGCTATTTTGTCCTGACACATCCTGGGCTCTCTGTTTGATTTCTCTGCATGTTCATTTAATAACTCAAATGGGGTTAAAATGCCAGAATTAGAGCCTACATTTATTTTGCTGTTTCTCATCTTTTCCAAAAGGTGAATGGTTAAAATGGCATATGAGCCATGAGCCACAGTGCTCATTTACAGCTCTCATGAAGCTTTCCCTTGACTGGAAAGCTGTGGACATTCGCAATCAGTAAGACTCCTCTGAACAGCCATGTCCCCAGTTTCATAGTCACAAAGTTATTTCAAAAGCTTGCTCAAGTAACTTGTCTGCAAGCAGTGACTGCTCAGCCTGCTGCCACCTGGCACTCGGCTCTGAGGAGTGAAGTTCCAGAAAGGGTTAGTTTCACCTCAGTATTAAATTCTGACATGCAGTTAGACTGATGAAGCACTGGCTAGGAGGGATCTGTAATTACCTCCTGAAAGTATCACATGTAAATATCCACCACATGACATTGCAATGTTGATACCTGATGGAGCACTATAAAAGAGGTGTCTTTTGGGTATGATGTCACTTCCAGATTACCTTCTGGGACAAATGAATCTGGTCTGGTAATGCTGATGTTCCAGCACATCACCCTGATGTGCTGTTAACACTAGTCCGAAGTGATTCCTGCTGAAGTCATCAGGAAACCAGTTGCTACTGGTTTTAGCAAGAGCAGTATTAGGCTGAATTTTTAAAAGATACCATCTAATTCTCAATATGAATTTTTCTGGAGGAGAGCCAGCATATGGAGCGACATTTGGATTCTAATAAAACATAGAAGGAATTATTGTTCCCTGGAATCCATACATATTCTCAAAAACTGCCACTTCATATTACAATGCTGCAGAAGCCCTGGGAGAATGATGACATTTTTATCCAAAAGGTTAAGCAAAAAAATAATGAATGGAGAAAATTAGCTTTGACAGAACTGAAATGGTAATTTTTAAGTTTTAAAAAACATCTAAATATTTAAGCCTTTTGGAATGAACTTGAAATGTTTGTGAAATACATTTGGTATGTGAACACTGAAATACACTTTTTAAATTTCAAGCAATGTAATCTTTTCAGCCTATTCTATGAACAAATTAAAAATGTAACTCCATGGTGTCTGGAACACAGTCCTTCATAAGGAAAATTTGAAAAATTTTGTTGGCATGTAGCTCCAGAGGCCAACAGCAACATGCTGGGAGCAGCTGCAGGTGGTGGGTTTACAGTCTAGGTTATCCATTCAAAGACATTATTGGTAAAACCCTGGGAGGACTCTGACCATGCTCCTAAAGTCTGGTTTCCTCCTTCTCAGACTATGATGGGGATTAGCTGCTCCTGGGGCGGGTGTAGGTGGGCAGTCATAACCAGCTTCTAAGAGAGGTTTCCTCATAAGCTCACACCTCTCGTTTTGCTGTGGGAGGTCATTTCCTTTTTAAGCAGTTGCTGAGATAACAATGGGTGCCCTTCATCTGGGTTTTCCTTTATATTATATCTTGTTCATTTCTAAGATTCTTCTTTCAAAGGGGGCTTTTAATGTAATCTTATCAACAGCTCTTCAAAATTAATTCTTGCTGTATTTCAAGAAAAATAGAACAGTCTGGGGGGCTTGATAAGAAGGAAGGAAACAGATAGTCACTTGTTTTTGCTTTGCAGTCAGAGGAAGAAGGTTCATACCTCCTGCTGCAGGAACATTATTTCAACAATCCAAATTTTAGGTGATGAAAATTGAAAAGGCTCTTCTCTGTGAAAGCTCCATTTTTTCTTTTACAGGGAAAACACATGTCTGAATTGCAGAGATTGTACTGAGAAAGCTGTAGCTTATTCTGGGGAACTTGGGCATTTTTCACATGCCACACAAGTGCTGCAGTTTAGCTGGGTCAGAATTCACACAGATTTTCTTTGATTTTCTTCATTGAGCATCCTTTCCAGAAAAGAAGATTATTTATTCTGTCCTTCCTTTAGATGCAGGTTTGGCACTGGCTACTGCCCTCCCACTATGCTAGTATTGTCTGTCTTACATGGGAGCAAACAAATTCTTGGAAACAAGCACAAAGAGGAGACTGTGGAGCTTGTTGGTGGGTGACGCTATTCAGTCTCCTCCCAAGTATGCCTGCAAGTGCCTCCTTGTCAAGGCCTGGAAAGAGGGAACAGCCAAGATGATGATAGTTACCTCTTTTACAGCTTCTCTAAAGCCTTGTCCTTAGTGAAGTTTGAGAAGTGACTTGGGGTGGCACACATGCAGTTGTCATGGGTCAAATTACCAAGGGTTATATATCAAGTTACCAAGAGTGATAGCTTCTTCCCCCAAAATTAGGGGGAAATTTGCCATTAGCTCCAGTGTACTTTAAGAGACTTAAAGTAGTCCACCAGATTCTTTTGGAGAGGTTTTAAAGAATGTGGACCATGTGGTGAAGTGGTCTTAGTAAGTGAAGTCAGGGTATGCCCAAGAAATACTTGCTGCTTGACATTTTCTCCTTATTTCTCCATTCACTTTAGCAGTTGAGGGAGGGAGGTCATGTCACTTAACCTCAGCCATCCTGTAGTCACCTAGTCTCCTCAGTAGTCACTGTGAGAAAGATGTTTAAAATGCACAAAATAAACTATGAGAGATTCCTCTTTCCTCCAAATGGGGAGCTTTGGCAACTAAGTGAGTCCAGACATCTAATTTGTGTGTCGTTTAATTTAGAGATTAAGTAATCCCAGTACTAGCAACCGGAAGAAGCTGTACACGTTGTGACTGGTCTCTGATTTTCATCCTTGTCTAGTCAGGATTCTTGCTCCTGTTTGCAGGAATCTCAGGGCATAAATCTTTCTCCTGGTTCAAACCACAACAATTAGATGGCAGCCATGAAATAAATGCCTCTTCATGTTCCACAGCCAATGACCTACTGTAAAATGTGAAGGAAGGATGGTAATTTTAGGTAGCTGCACTATGGGAAGTCTGTGTGGCTGGAGCCCATGAAGGTCCCTTGCTGCCCTAGTGCTATCACCATGAGCTCTGACAGCATTTGACAGAGATGTCTCATGGAACTGTCACAGAGAGAAATGCTGACATAGCAAAATAGTCTTTGTTCTTATTTTGAAGTTGTTGTGTAGAATTGTTTCAGAGACCTTCCCTAAATTTATGCAAGAGAACAGCCATTCAATTCAGCTTTACCCCTCCATGTGGCCTTACAGGATGAGTTACAAAGGACAACTCTGGGTGACTTGTGCTCATCCCTCAAAAAACCTTGGCCCACCCAGGCTGATCCCAATTATAAACAAATGTCCTTAAATGCTCTGTCCTCAGATATCTGTCATCCATATGGTACACAGGGTATGTCCAGATACAGCTGCTCAGAGCTGGAGGGCAGCAACCTTTGTTAATTCTTCCAGTGTTTCCTACTTGTTATGGGAAAATGTTTGTTGGCTACCCCATAAAAAATGTACTTGGGCCAGACTTCCCAGTGCACAAAAGAAGGAAACTGCCCATCTCACCACAGACTTGTGCATTTCCTGTTTGACTAGCAAAATGAAGGAATTACTCTGTCTGGTTGGGAAAGCAGTCTCTGATAGGAAGAGGTTTGGAAGTGAACACATTATCAGCTATCAAAATGGCAGGTGGACTTGTCCAGCAGCAGAAGCTAGATAACAAAGCAGTATTTGCCAGGATGACTGTCGGGAAGAAGCGATGTCACCAGTCCCTCTTCCCCCTGCAGCCTCCATGTATATGCTCTGCTTGCTGATGGGAACACAAAGCACAGCAAGCATCCTTCATTCAGACCTAGAAAATGAGATGATGTACTCAACTTCTACTGATTTCATAGGTGAGGACACCTTAAATGCTCTTTTGGTCAAGGATAATGTCCAGGATAATGTCAAGATACAGTCAAGGATAAAGGTCTGTCCTTCACACTGTACATTCTCACAGAAACCACACTTTATGGCAGCTTTGCTACAGGAGAGAGTAGAAGCAACCAGATGACATGTGAGTCTCAAGTCCCACAGTAAACTACAACTTCTTCAGCAGGTCCACAAGAGGACACAGCAGAGATCTCCTTGGATCTACTTTGTCCCCTAGTACAGCCAACAACAGATGGTTTCTGAATTGCACGGTGTTGCCAGGGAGTACTCAGTAATACACTGACAGCACTGCATCTGCCCACACCTTCCCTTTGAGCTCCTCATCTCTCACTTAGGGTGAAGGCCTCAGTGAAAGTGCCCCAGATACAAGAGAGTCATGTGGCTCAGGCTTTATTTGCTGTTATTGCTGCTTTCAAGTGGAAAATTAGTATAATAGCAGCCCTTTCTCAGCACACAGCAGTCTGTACATTTGTACATGTTCTTTGAGGACGATCAGCATCCACTGGCATAGAAGAGTGACAGATGCTGTCTGCAGATAATGAGATGAAGCAGTTTCCTTTGGAAGGGAACTTTAGCAAAGTCCCTTTGAGTTTGAAAATCCAGTGAGGTTCCCATGTGGCCTCAGAAGCTGCTCGTAAGCCTCTGCTGGAAAAGGCACATTCTATTAGCTCATATGGCATCATTATTTTTTAACTGGTTCTGTCTACAGTTTTCTCTGAAGAGAGGAAATGACTGATTACTTACGTAATGAACATTTCTTACTGGGGACAAACATGCAAAAGAATGTTTATGGCTTCTTTTGTTCAGTCTTCTAGTGTTCCATATGGCATCTACAGAAGATGAGGTATAGCCGTGTGTGGTAAAGTACGTCACATGCCCTTGTGATCTTCATCTTTGTTCTTTGCATCTTGTACAGAAACAACTTTAACCATCTAGGCCTGTAAGGAGTCTCACACTTGTGAGACTGAAAGATGACCACTGAGATGTTTCCTCCTGAGCCTTTGATCCTGCCTCCTTCCTTCATTCGTTTATCTAATGCAGACACAGTGCTGTACTAGAGGCAGCTTTGCCAGAGGCAGCAATATCAGGTGTTCAAAATCATCCCAGTACCTCATTGTGCTACAAGAAGTAAATCCAAAGTATTGGAAATTAAGGACTCAAAGCTTCCTAGACAGGTATTTCCAAGACTGTTAGTGGTCTAGAGACACAGTTTTCCTTTAATCATGCAAATTTTGTTCATATTCTAATATGTACATTTTAGAGTTTTATAGTTTGTGTTTTATTACCATAGTCCTGAAACCTGATAATAAAATAAGGCCCATTGTTATGGGAGCCTTAGCTCTTGACCATTGTTATGGGAGCCTTAGCTCTTGAGGTCTTAGAGACATTCGGTGTTTGTTACTTTCCATTTTTATGCAGATTACTGAACCTACAAAAGGATACCAAATACATGGGTCTTCTTTACAGTAAAAACAGCTCTGGATTTACTACCACTTTCATTAGAGGCTTTAGAAAGTCTTTAGGAATTTATTTCGTTCCAGCATTACCTTTTTTTTTGAGCTCTTTTAGTCACCAATTCCAAAGTAGGATGCCATAATTTACCATGCATTAGCCAGTCTGAATAATGGATGTTGCGTCACACATCACATTAAATTTACACTCAAATGTATCAAATTACTAGACAACATCCTTTAAGACCTCAGGAGGCAGAGCCAAGACACAGACTTAATCTTAAATTTGTTTCTTATTTTTAAAAACATGATTTCCAAAACTTTATGTGGAATTTCTCCCAGGGTTCATTTTACCACTTTATTTTTTTTTCTCCATGTATTCTTCTTTCTGCATATCTATGGATGAAAAACATATTTGGAGAAATTTAGGAAATTTATGTTGTGGTAAATTAATCAATGCTAAATTAATCAATGCTAATAATTATTAATGGATTCTATAGATTAAATGCATAGAAACATAGAATCGTTTCAGTTGGAAAGCACCTCACATATAATAAATGAAATCAAAAGACAGGGATCCTATATTCTCTTACAATAATTCCCTGTAGACCATCACTTGATCACAGAGAGAATCACGCAGTGGGTGTCCTGATCTTATGCACAGCAATATTGGTGTGAGCAGTTGTAAAGAGCAGAGACTTTTGTACTGTGTAGTCAGGTGTGAAAGACACTGGCAAACTACAGAGCTGCCCTTCCTGTCTCCTGCCTCTCCTGACGTCCCCATGCTCCCTGAATCCCCAAGGGTTGCTACATAATGTATCTGTAGCATTCAGACTAGCCGCTGACAAATAACAGACCAAATATGAGCTCTGCTCACAGAACATTCAGTTCACACGAGCTGCAGTTCTGTTGCCTTTAAAATCTTCCAGTTCTGGATGGACCTCAATGATGAACATCTTTATTGTTCAGGGTCTTGTTTGGGATTTTCTTCTGGTGCTTTTATCTTGGTTTGGGCTGTAGGGTTGTGGGTTTTTTGGGTTTTTTTTTGAGCCCTGTGTTGTTCAATGAACTGTACTGTGTGAGATGGAAAACCTTGGTATTGAAGGAATAATAATTTCATGATAGGAAAGGACAATAAGGTTCCAGAGCACAGAAAGTAAAAAATCCCCCTCCCTAAACTGACACACAGCGTAGGATTCATCTTGCTGCCTTAGCTGTCATGTTTCTGTTGTTTGTCTTGAATAGGAAGCCTGTGTCGTTAATTGTGAAAAATTAGTACTTCCAAGAAAAAAATATCATCCCATCCTGGGTCTAGAATAGTTAGGGTGAAAACACTGCCTCATACAAAGGAGATAGGGCACTAAGAACTTTGGAAATTCATCTGTGGGTGCTAAAAGCTTAAAAAAAAAAGGGAAAACAAGTGACAATGTGGCAACAGGATGAGGGTTTATCTGACATCGCATAGGAACACTGACACGGAGACAGGCTTCAAGTCTTCAAAACAGCTCCTTAAACACAAACCCATCTTTATTTTCCTGCAGTCTCTGCATCTGTTATTATCCTCCTTCAAACCTTCACCACAAATGACTAAGTCATCTCCTAGCCATAGCTAACCCAAAGAGCCATGAGGACAAAGAGAACTTTCTATAAAAGGGTGCTATATACCCATGGAATTAAAACCTGCTTTCTGCATCAGCTGCATAGAGTCCTCAGGACCTGGACATTCAGGTCACACTTTTGCCCCAGAAGAAATTATATGAATATATATTCATATATATATTATGAAAATATATTCTCACCATATGAGAATAGGAGGAGGCTGATTCAGAGCCAGGAAGCTGTTTCATAGAATCATAGAATCATAGAATAGGCTGGGTTGGAAGGGACCTCAGAGATCGTCGAGTCCAACCCTTGATCAATTACCGCCACAGTCACTAGACCANTCCCGGGTCTTCCTTCCGGCCCTTCTTGTGGATTGGCGTGACATTCGCCAACTTCCAGTCATTTGGGATGTCCCCGGTGAGCCAGGACTTCTGGTAGATGATAGAGAGAGGCTTGGCGAGCTCTTCCGCCAGCTCTCTCATTACCCTTGGATGGAGTTCATCCGGTCCCATAGACTTGTGGGGATCCACGCAGCCCAGTAGATCACTGACAGTTTCCTTTTGGATTGCAGGGGGGGTGTTTAGATTCTTGTCTCCTATAGGCTCCAGAAGCCAGCTGTCCTCAGGATAGCTCGTTTAACCCTCACTTGGGCAACAGAGAGGGGTGGAAGCTCTGATGGGGTTCTGGAGGATGGCAGGACATGGATAGCAAGCTACAAGACATCCTTGCAGGTAGGGAACCAGATCAAAAGGCAAAAGATGGACTATGAAGGAGATTTCTACATCTGCAGATGGAAGGTCAAGGGAGTAGCTGGAAGAGCCCGTGAAGCCCTAGAGAAGGGCAGGGGCAAGGGCTTAGCCACAGCCTTAGGCATGGACAGAGATACTCTGCACTGTCTTGTTTTATTTTTATCTGTTTTGGTGTTTCTAAAGGAAGGTTTGGATACTCAAGCAGGAATGGTGCTGCTGTCACGGGAACCATGTTTTTCTTTCTCTGGGCTTGGGAAGAGGATTCCCATGCAAAAAGCTGGTGGACAGCCTCCAGGAGCTGGGTCTCCCTGCTCTGCCCTCTGTCTCGAGGGCTGCAGGTGATGGGGGGCTTGGTGCTTTTTGCAAATGGTAGACCATGTAACTCCTTAGAAGTGGGTCTCTGAATGGATGTGTGCAGCTGTTGCCCTCCCCTGATCATGGTGCTACTGGGACTCCTGGAGGGGTTCCCAGAGGATGTTGTGCAGACACAGTTGGAGGTTCACTGTCTCCATCTTCCAGGGGCTTGGTCTTCCTGATTCAGGCAGACAGATGGGGCAGAGGTTTGAGAGCATCCCCGAGGGTACCCAGATTAGGGAACTGATTGAAGGGAGCCAGTGGACTGGAAGGGAACGTGGGACCATGCAAAGCTGAAGAAATTTGGGCTGAGACAGGGAATAGCATGAAGAGGCTTACAAGGCAGTGGAGATTAAATTGCCTGGCATCCCCCACTCTCCTTAAAGCATCCCTGCCCACATCAGTATCACTCTGTGCCTACAAGCTGCAGCCAGCCCCGTGCTGCTGCTTCCACTGCCTGCAGCATCCTGTCCTGAGTGTGTGGAGGCCTCCACTCTCTCTGGTGCAGAAGCCACCTCATTCTGCCTAATTGCACAGACAAGAATTAACATGAAATGTTGTCTTACCTTGTACACCATATGCTGTGTGAATCGTGGAGCAGAGCCCAAGTGAGGCAGAGGCTATGCACATTGGAGCCCTTCGGCCAGGGCAGCTCTGGAGGGAGTCTTCAGGCTTCCTGCAGCACTGACACTGCTTCACTGCCTCTGTGCAGCAGGTTGCAGACACACAGTGGTACATCTGCTGGACACAGTCCACCATTTAGCAAACACAGGCACTGTGAGCAACATCAGAACAGCATAGGTGGTGGCTGAGACAAGCACGGTTTCTCCCTAGGAATAAAGCCCACCTGGTTGAGGCTTCTGTTTCCTTCTCATTATCTTATGTCTGACTGCAGCAAAGACCTTGTAAGAGTGCTGCCAGAACAGCTGTTTGCCAGTATACAGAGTGATCAATATGTTTGGCTTTTCACATTCATCCATCATGTGAATCTGTCTTCATGCTTTTATTATGTGAATGAAATTTGAAGGCAGCTCTGAACTTCACTCTCATGTAGTTTACTGTATTTGGCCTGAATCCAGAGTCTGTGCAGTTCCCTGCTGATGACCTGGTGCTCTGGAAAGCAGGGTTAATTACAACCCCTCCTCATGTCCCACTCAAAAAGCGCCAGTTTTAGAATCTGAAAAATCAACTCAGCGCAGCCGGTCACTCTTCTCCACAGACAGACAAGGCTCTGGAGCAAAATCTAGAGGAAAAACAGAGCTCCCAGTTTGTTTACTACCTCTTGGCACACATCCATAACCAGCTTTTTATATACCACTTCCCAGACTTTGTAGCCTAGTGAAGAAGATTTTTCCCTAGCTATCAATACACTGATGGTTACCATCAGCATTTTGTGTAGCTCCAGCAACAGCACTGAGGACCCTGCTGTGCTGTGGTATGCACATGCATATTCACAGCTCCCACCCGCATAGAAAATTCATAATCTGTAAATATGAGTGTCAATGCATGCCTATTGTGGTGGTGAATAAGGGATTCCAGTCTGAGCTGCACTGTAAAAAGCTCTTTTATGTGTTTCTGAGCTATCCTGGTCAGGAAAGATGGTGTCAGAAGAATATTTCTGAGCAGGGAAATTTGTGGAGGTTTCTGGATAGTGGAAGGAGAGAAAGGCTAATCCAGATGGACAGGACCAGTTGTCCTAGATGTAGCCCAAGGCTCACAGCAAGTGGTGTTTTGGAAGAGACCTTCATTGCCTGAGTTAAGGGACCAGTCAATCAAAAATGCTTGTTTTTTTTCTGTAACCCAGTTATACCTGTGATAGTAGAAAAAATGTGACTATAATGCGCTTTTTTTAAAAAAAAAAATAGAATGCAATTCTACAATAAGTAACTATAAAAAGAAAGAAAAAACCCAAAACACTCATTAATTTAAAAATAATTTCACCAAGGACCTGACTCCAACCCTTTTCTAGGGCCAACAGTCCTGGGCACTGACACTGCCAGGACTGTGACCTCCCCACAGCTGCTGACCAAAGTCCCAATTCTTGACACCATGTCCCTTTCAGAGTGTTAACCCTCAGGATTTATCCTGTGCATCAGAAAAACAACTTCCCTTTGGAAGTAATGCAGGCATGACAAGACCACTCATCCCACCTCCCTCCTCTGAACCTTTCTCTCCTTTGGTATTCAGGGCTCCCCAGATATTCATGCTGTGTGTGCTGGGTGCAAAAATGGTCAGTGTCATCAGTAGGCAACAATCATAAAACGGGAAGTGGTTCAGGCTTCTGCACTGTGTTTGCCAGACAGCCATGATGAGTGGGAGTGGCAGTTGTTTTTCTACCACTCACATTAATAATTTTAATTCAAGATGCCAAAAGCATGGTATTTTATGTTGGACTTTTTAATTGGGTTGTGATCAAGGTTAATGACTTAAGATTCAAATCAGTTACAGTATTAAGTGGAGTAAAGAGTCAGGGGTCTGGAAGGAAACAAAGATAATTAAAGTAATCAGCTTGACTTTGATGGGAACTGGCCTGGATCCTGCAGCATTCGCTGAGGCACAGTGTTGTAAGCACCATCCACAGCCTGCCTGTGGGTGTGTGTTGCATTAGCAGGAACAGGGACAGATACACCACACAGGAAGGCGCATTCACGTGTTGCCTTGTTTCTTGCAATGTATTCATTTCCTTCTCTTCTTTTCTTTACTGGAAAAAATATCCTTGAAGCCCTTTTTAGGCAGCGTCTGTTGGATTAGGTTAAGGACTAATAAGCTAATATAGTTGTGGGAGTCTGCTACTGACCCCCCAACCAAATCAGTGACATGGATGAAGCTTTCTATAAGCAATTGAGGGAAATTGAGTCACTTGCTGTTGTGCTTGTTGGGGACTTTAACCTCCCATATATCTGCTGGTAATACAACACAACAGAGAGGGAACAATCCAAGAGGTTTCTGGAATGTGTGGAGGACAACTTTTTCACACACATGATAAATGAGCCAACCAGGGATCTGCTCCTTGTGAACAGGGAAGAACTTGTGGGGGAAGTAACGGCTGGAGGCCATCTAGGGCACAGTGATCATGAGATGATTGAGTTTTCAATCCTTAGGGAAACAAGGAGAGGGCTTAGTAAAACTGCCACCTTAGACTTCCGGAGGGCAAACTTGACCTGTTCAGGAAACTGATTGACAAAGTCCCTTGGGAGGATGTGCTGAGGGATATAGGAGTCCAGCAAGTCTGGACATACTTCAAGAGAGAAGTCTTTAAGGTGCAGGAGC
>VWZY01002102.1:2062-45094 GCA_013399075.1 Chloroceryle aenea | reverse complement strand
TCTAACTGACAAGCAAATGAATATGAGCCAGCAGTGTGCCCAGGTGGCAAAGAAGGCCAATGGCATCCTGACTTCTATTAAAAATGGTGTGACCAGCAGAAGTAGGGACATGATTGTCCCCCTGTACTCAACACTGGTGAGGCCTCACCTTGAGTACTGTCTCCAGTTCTGGGCACCTCAGTACACGAAGGATATCGAGGTGCTGGAGCGGGTGCAGAGGAGGGCAACAAAGCTGGTCAAGGGACTGGAGAATAAATCATATGAGGACCGTTTGAAGGAGCTAGGTCTGTTTAGTTTGAGGAAGAGGAGGCTGAGGGGAGACCTCATCACTCTCTACAACTACCTGAAAGGACATTGTGGAGAGGTTGGTGCTGGTCTCTTCTCTCGGGTAAATAGTGATAGAACCAGAGGGAGTGGCTTCAAGCTGAAACAAGGTAGGTTTAGACTAGACACTAGGAAAAAATTCTTCACGGAAGGAGTGGTGGGATATTGGAATAGGCTGCCCAGGGAGGTGGTTGAGTTGCCATCCCTAGATGTGTTTAAGAATTGCTTAGATGTAGTGTTGGGGGATATGGTCTAGAGGTGAACTTGTAGAGTAGGGTGAAAGGTTGGACATGATGATCCCTTGGGTCTTTTCTAATCTAGATGATTCTATGATTCTATGATCTATCTGCTGTGTTGTAAGGGCAGCCTCAAGGACAAGTCTAGAGGACAAGTATGGAAAAGGACTGTCAACCGTGTTGCCCTCTGAAGCATCTCTGAGATGACTTGGAGGTGACCTAGAGACACTCACATGGACTGGTCTGGATGCCCTGGGGTTGGCACAGTTGTTTCCATCCACCCTTCCCGGCCTTGAAATGATAAAATATAGTGGGTATCAGACAAATCCCAATCTCAGGGTAGTTCTTAAACATGTCGCAGTGGAGGTTACTGTAGGATTTGGTGTTACCATGAAGATATGCTACAAGTCTTTGTTTTTAGAGGGCTACTGGTAAAGGATGGATTCAGACTTGTAGCTGGCTTACAACAGTATCTTGCCCAGCAGTGGTTGTAACATCCATTCAGGGTTTCTTAATCTTCCTCACCCTGACAGCCATTATAAGGGCAATGTATGGTGTTCTTAAGAACTAGCCTTAAACATTAACATATTTATAAGTAATGCTCTAATTTGAAGGGATATGGAGTTCTCTTAGATGTAAGTAGTTATTAATTACAATGCAACAGGAAAATTCATTAGGGAATAGAGTTAAAGTTTCAATTAATGTCATTTTTATCCAGGAACATTAGATAAGCTGCCTTTTTTTTTTTTTTTTTTTTTTTTTTTTTTTCCCCTTAACAAGGATCTGGAAACATTTGCTAATTTCCAACTATTATCATTTCTTCTATGAAGTAACGTGATCTCTTATTTGCATATAAGAAAACATTTTCTGTATTCGCTCTGACTGAGCTGCCCTATTTGTGTGAGTAAATTGAGCTGGAGTCTGCCTGTGCATTTACAGAGAAGCCTTTTCTTATGCCGAATAGAAGCACATTGGTCCCACAGTGAACATCCACCATTATTTCTGGGGTTTATTTAACCTAGTCTCTACTATCGGGCTCTGTATGAGTCTTAGCAGCATGGCTAAGCAAAAAGACAAGAGGTGTCTCTTGCTGACTGCTACACAAACATTTAATTCAGTCTTTTTTGAAATGCTCTTTGCACTTCTTGTTCCAAATATTTTTCTTTCGATTTCAGTTTCTCTCTCAAAGCAAAATCTGCTTGAAATAATGGAGAAGCTTCAGCTGCCAGGCATGAATTCTTTATCATTTGAAATTGAACAAGTCATCCATTGGTAGCAGGCTTAGTTTTCTTTCTGATCTGTGAATATTTTGTTTACATTTGGAGTTTGGTTTTGCTCTGTTGCTTATACATCTAAGAGTGTCGTTCCACAGCATCCCTCATCTGCAAGTCTCTTGAATCCTGATCTTTAGTTGCAGAGGACAGACCCAGTGATATTCCACATCTTAGCTCTGAATGGATTTTTTTGGTTATGTCTGTGTTCTTTTGATGAATCCTGAACAGCCATGTTTGGGGGAAAAAAAAAAAAAAGGCTTTCAAATGTCCCTTTGAACCCTAGTTGAGAGGATCTCAAACAAATTCTTTGTCTCCCAGATTTGCATGTTTATAGTTTTTGAAAACATCAACTAAATCATCTGTATTCAAAAAAAAAACAAAACAAACCAACCAAACAAAACCACAACACAACAAAAACAACAACAACAACAACCCCTCCCCCCAAAAAAAAAAACAAAAACTAACCAAAACCCAGAAATAACAGTATTCATCATTCCATTAGTGATCTTGGCCAGATAACACACAAAAAAGGAGAGCAAGCCATGTAGCCGTCTGATTTAGGCAGGGAGTCAGGAAATCTCTGAAGGTAGATTTATTAGCAGGGGGAACTAACTGTCCTAATTCAGAAGTCACTGTCCACTGGGACTATAGTCTTCTTCAAGTAATGCTTTGTTCAACACCTCTGAAGAGCCCATAGCTGTGTTCCTTCACCTGTCACCCCAAACAGATGTCCCAGGTAGACTAGCTTGATCTCACATCTTGGATGGTAGCTCCTGCCTCTTCTGATGTGCTTCTCATGTAGCTATCTCTGTGGGCTTTGACAGATGTAGTAAGGAGGGTGTATACTTTCTAGGAGCTCTCCCCAGATGCCTGTAGTGAATATTTAAACCATGTGGAAAAGGATTTTAAAAATGATCCTAAAATCATTCTCTGCTTATGACACCACTAGACAATGGAGAATCTGTCCTGAAGTTTTCTGAAATGACACTAAAGAGCTGGGAAGGCTGATTTGGGCAGACCTGTTGTAATGTAGAAAAATGGAACTGGTCAGGCAAAACAGTTTGATAGAGTGGGGCATGAGGGAGACAAGCATTAAGAAAAATACGTCAAGAAGTTTCGTTTTCCAGATATGAATGCAAATATTTTGATTTTTCCATTTGCAATGCTTCAATCCCAAATTATTTTCATTTTTTAAACCAGAAAAATCCCTAATTTTTCCATTTGACCCTAGACAGTTTGTGGGATGTTTTTTTCGTTCTTGATTAAAAAAAACCCAAACATTTCAGATCATTGCAAAATAACATTTTTTTTTTTTTTTCCTGAAGTTTCTCCACAGGTCAAAAATCCCTCTTCATTAATCCCATTAGATTGATGAGGAGACATGTCCCAGGCCATGGAATAAATGAGAAGAGAAAGAAACTGAGCCAGTTTCTTACTGCAGGTAAGGTTCATGCAATAAGCCAGAGACTGGGGTTTCTTTGAGAAACCTCTTTTTTGATTAAACCTCTTTATATCTAAGCCAGCTGTCAGATTCATCACCATTTCAAACTGGTGTCATTAAAATGAGCTCAAAGAGGCAGCAACCAGAATTGCTGTGACCTTGAAAAACTGTTCTTTGACACAGTAGTTAAAGAAAATGAAATTTCAGGGAGAAAAGACACATTGGTCTTTGAGACAGGCGATTCAAGAGGGATGGGCAGGATCTCATGGGCACATCACTCCAAGTCCATGTCCATATACCCCAGTATTGAGGTCCCCTGAGACCAAGATGATGCCACTGCATCACCAGAAGGTTGCAGACCCTCAGGACATGATTGCTCTGCAGGGCTATGGCCACAGACTCACTGTGCGACCTGAGAAGATGCTTTTCTCTGCATGCCTTTCTCTTGCCCTTTACCTTTGATCCAGTTATTTCTCTTCCTCCTGCTGCTCCTTGTGCAAGCCTGATACAGGATTTAGTCACTTTGATGGCTGAAAACTTCCTTCAGTTTTCCAGTCTGAATTTATTCATGGCTAGTGTGTATACTTTTTGTTGTTGTGCCAAGTTTGACTGTTAGATCTTCTCCCTCCCCAGCATTTTCCCTGCCCATATTTATTTATAGACAAATCTTTTATTTTGTTTTCTCTTTTCTTTTCTTTTCTTTTCTTTTCTTTTCTTTTCTTTTCTTTTCTTTTCTTTTCTCTTCCTTTCCTTTCCTTTCCTTTCCTTTCCTTTCCTTTCCTTTCCTTTCCTTTCCTTTCCTTTCCTTTTCTCCTTTTCTCCTTTTCTCCTTTTCTCCTTTTCTCCTTTTCTCCTTTTCTCCTTTTCTCCTTTTCTCCTTTTTTTCCTTTTTTTTTTTCCACAAAAACTTTTAACTTTCTACTTACATTTCCAAAACCAGATTTCTGGACATATGTCCAGCCTTCCTCTTAAACCATCTTTTAGAGTTGTGGACGACATCTTTCTTTGAACTTCTTAGATTCATTTCTACACCACTGAGTCAAGAAGGAGTATGCCATAAGCTTGTTTTTCTCACTGAGACTTAAGTGCCATCGAGTTGTCTCTGAGACCTGTGTTTTTCTTGTTGGTTTAATATTCTTAGTAATAACACCTACCACTTTTACATGTCACACTCTGCACTCCTTAGTCAACTACACATTGACTGGCAAAGCAACACAAAGAAATTGGATTTAACCAGAAAGGAAAGATGTTTCTTTCTTAAGTAACCTTTGCCTTCTCCAGGTACTTTTGTGGGTCACAGGATTAGAGTGCCTTGGTGACTCATATCTTTCCTGCCTGGCAATTATTAGTCTGAGGAGCTCAAAGCAATTATTGAAGCCTTAAACAAACCTTTTCTGTGTGCAGGAATACCACTATCATCATTTGTCACTGAGTGTAAGTCTGCTGGAATCACTGCTGAGGAATGTGTAGCAAAGCTTTTAAAAAGACCATTTGCTTGAAGTTGGGAAAAGTATAAGAAGATATTTTAATATAACTCAAATTAACACATATCTTCACTGATATTTTACAGAGAAAGATGGAAAACACATTGTAATAATGTAATAACAGTTCCAGGGAAAGATGTATTTTTGGATAAAAAGCAAGGGAAAAAAAACAACTGTTTTGAGAATTGAAAAATGTTTCAAGTTTTCAAAATATGAAACCTGCCAGAAGGACATTTCAAAAGGAATTCGATTCTTCATGGGAAATGTTTGTTCCCTTTGAAAAGATGATTGCTTTCAAAAAACTGGTTTAGGACAACCCTGATCAGATGTTTGTGTCTGAAATACAAAGCAAAGGAGACTTTGAATGGGGAACTATGGCCAATCCCAAGCACGGAGTAATCTATAGGTGTGTTTCTGTTTAAAGCAAATTGTGGATATGTTCCCAATGTTTAGACTGCATTGGCTGGAGTACAACTCTGGTACAATCCCTGTCTGTCTGCCTTATGCTCTCAGTTTGGCATTCCCGGGACATGGACCTTATTCTTCTGGATCTGGGAAGTGCAAGAGTCTTGCAAGTTTTGGGTTTTTGCTAGAAATGCAGGCTTGGGGAGAGTTTGGAAGTCACGTGGAACATGAGCTGCATACATGGGAGGTGCTGGCACTGAAGCAAGGGAGTAGAAGTGAAGAAGAGTTCAGTGTCTTCCCTACTGTCAGCCACTGAGTCACAGGAGAGGCTGAGAACACATCCCAACTCTCTCCTACCCTTTATCCCAGCCAACACAGATTTGGATTAAAGGTGGTTACTCTCTTCAGCATGACCACTTGAGTGTGAAACTCAAAATGGAGGTCTCAGGCTGCACATAAACAGTGAAATGATGGAAGGTGCTTGCTGCAAGTCCCTTACATATCTCTTCTCAGCGAATCTTGTATAGCCAGCAAAGAGATTTTTCATGATTTGGTGATGGGTTAGCCACGTAGGATGAAAAGTGTCACACAGATAAGCAACCCTAATTACTACTTACCTAGTAAATATCATATTTTTTCAAATGGGCTGTAAGCTAGAGGAATACTGCGAGGTTGTATCACAGAGATTTTAATGCTCAATTAATTAAAAAAAAAAAAAAAGTGATCTCTCACACTCCTAGGGAATTTGATTACTTTTTTTATGAAGGCTGGAGGTATCACATCATTTTCAGGTGATGTAGTTAACCTGACCTATTTGGTGGCTCCATATTAATGGATTTACAAAAAAGCTTCATTAAAGCTTATTAAAGACTTCAGAACAAGATTTATTATGATCTTGTTTCTTTCCATTCATTATTTCATTCCTCTCATTTGGAAATGAGTCAGGACCCCTGGGCACTTTTCTTGTGCCTCCTAGTAATCAGTGCACTGCTCTGGAGAAGACTTATGGGTTTGACCTCTCTGTTTTGCAGTTTACTGACTTGCAAAATGGATGAAGGGATAAACCACTTAAGAGCTTCATGAGGTTTGTGTAATTCATCGAAATGCATGAAGAACCAAAGATGAGGCAGGGTAGCAAAATGCTCTGAGTTTTTCAGTTGGTACATATTGTTATTCATGGTCATCTTTCTTCTTGCAGTTCCAGTCCCAAATCCACTTTGTTTAGTGGAACTGACTGCAGTCAGCCTTGGTTCATTTGAAAAATTTCAAAGGCACCACATATGGTTGAGCACCCAGATGCCACTGAGGGTACTGAGAGGTTATTCATTAATCCCCCTTTGTATCTTAAAGAAAAACCTATAAAATCCCCAAGCTGAGCATTTCTTTCAGCAGTAAGGGTTTTGTTTTTTGTTTTGGTTTTGTCCACAATAGGTTTAGAGAGAAATCTGTATCAGGATCAGAGCATCACATTAAAACTTTTTTTTTTTTCCCCATAGAACAAAGTGTTATAGAGGAAACTGAAGACAGATTTCTATACCTGTCTTAACTTGAAAGGTTAGAAATGAGCCCAAACCCCACTACATACTTTGTTTCATTGATTGCCAAGGATAGAACATCCTTAATGCATTGGTATTAAATAAACATGGAAAACTAACCAGAGATTTTAATTTCTGCTGAGATAATGACTGTCACAGGTTTATTGATCCAAGGGTGATACTGATGGAGTTACTATTGCACATCAATAGCTGTGACCAGGCTTTTTATAGGATGCTGGGAAATGTACTCAATATTTTGATGTCTCAGTTGGAGATGAGCTTTCCTAAAGATGTGCTAACAGCAAATGTGCTTTGTTTGATGCACTTGGAGACTGCTTTTAGATGCAGATTACCCACTGCTTTCCACCAGCACATGGACCAGACATCTGGACAAAGAAGTGAATATTTCAGGTGGTGCCAAGGTACCAAACTCCATTCTCTCCATAATCTGACCACATGGAGGAGGGATGCTATACAAGGCTAACAATGCAACACACAACACAAATTTAATGAGCAGAAAGTATTCTCTGTGGTATCTTCCTAGGTCATTCCTTATGTCAGAGTACCTCTCTGCAGTAGACAAAACTATTTTTCCAGTGCAGAGCTGTCCCTCTGTGTTATTCTCATGGAGTAAGAACTCTTCCTGTCACTGGACACAGAAGATTTATTTAAGAGATGAAGTGGACCTGAAACACCATCCCTGCAGTAATTAATTGCCTACTGCTCTAAAGCACAGTAGCAACATTTTGAGAGACATTATCAGCTGTAGTGCTTGAATAAAGAATTCATAAGGGCACAAATCATTCCAAAGGCTTTGTTTTGCTTTAAGTTATAGTGTACACAAATTATCTGAGAAGAGAAGCTGATTAATGACATAGAAAGAGAGAACCCAGAAGACCATACATCTCTATCTAATCTCTTCTGCCTTCCAGTTTGCCTGCCTGCCTGCCCCAGGCCTCTTTGCTGTTTCTCTCTGTCTCACTGGCGTTATGATAAATACACATAGAAGTAAAAAGCTTTCAGTTCTGAGGCCAGAGGAAAGCAACATTCTCAGCATCATCTCTGTTGTGTTTGGTACTTGCATCATGGCAGAAGGCTGCTTTACCATGTCCTAATAACCTTCCATTTGAACCAGGACTTCATTGGATTTTCAAGGAGCAAGACGGATGTGATTATCTTGTCTTGATCCTGCAATCCATTAGATAACAAGATTGTTACTTTCCCATCCCACTTTTAAGATACCAGAGCTCAGCTTTCCAAGCAACAATGATAGCAGTTGTCATGAGCTGGAGCAGTGATGGGACAGAAGTGGCATGAGAGTCAGACGTGCCTTTATCAGATGTACTAGATTATTCATTTAAGAATTTACAAGGCAAGACTTGTCTTCCCAGACTTGTTAGACTGGGATGTAGTCTGTGTCTCCCAGACAGGCCAAGCACAGCTTAATACAATCATCAGGTGTGCCTTTATGAATTCCCCATGGCTCCTTCTGTTTTGTCCTAGACTTTCAAAAGCATATGTGCAAAATACAGCCTAAGGACCTTTTTGATGCATACCCTTGCCTTTGGAAGAAATATCTAGAGTAGTGTCGCTTGGATCTGCTTGGCTGTAGCCTTTCCTTGGCTGCAGCTACAAGTGTCTGTCTCTTGTATCAGGGCATTTTCACACCTTGGGCAGACTGCAGATGCTCTTCCCACTGGTAGTGTGGCTTTCAGGCCAGCTGGTAATCTCAAGGTGTAATAGTTGTTGCAAAATCTGTTTCTGTGATGACTCCTGCCCAGTGCTGTAGGTACAGTGTCCACAAAGCACCAGTGAAGCTGTTGGGGCTCTGCCTTTCCTGGACCAGCTTTGAACATCCATGAAGTAGGTAAGCCTGTGTCCTTTTACAGCCTGCAAGGAAGCAGTGCTGGTTGTGAGCATATAGTAAAAGGCAAGGCGAGAAAAAAAATGTTCCTGGCAGAATTGCTGCAGCTGCCTCTGCCCTGTCTGGAGCCTGAGGACTCCAACTGGCAGAGCAGTAACTGTATTCAACAGAGGATGTTCCACAGCACACTTGTATTGGGGCAGAGCCTGTGGGTGTTGAAAAGGAGCTCACAGCTCCTGGCTAGGTGGCAGAAACATCCTGGAATGATCCAAGAGGCCTTTGACCTGGCCAGTGGGAACAGAAAGTTATAATCTGTCAGGTATAACCTGTCCAACAACATCCTCCAGCTTTTCTCAGAAGACCATCAATTCACCTGGTAAGTACAGCTGAGTCAGAGCTTGGACTCTGCTCAAGGCCTGAGGATGAGAGAGGAATTAATTTCCATAAATGTCTCTCATTCGTTTGTTTGTTTGTTTTTTTGCTAACTAAGGAAGCTTTTGAAGCACAGGAACACAAATATTTTAACTAATGAGGTTTTTTGCACTTTTTTATTAATTTTAGTTCTACACTGACACCTGTATATGTTTTTACTGCCCAAAGCAAGAACACTTTTGAGGGAAAACAACAAATTTATTTCTGTAGAATACCCTTACCTCCAAAGAAGACCATTTGGAGGTTCATGAAAAAAAAAAGGGGGGACAAAGGTGACCCTCAACCAAGACCCCAATTTCATATCTGTAGAGGACCTAGCAAAAAATTTATGAGATTTAGAGCAGAATCCAGACCCAAATGTAAAGAGGGATGGTTTCTAAGACATTAAGGTGGGAAAAAAGAGCAGGAGCAAGAAGAGAAGGAGGTGGAGGGAGCACCCAAAACCTCCAAAAGCCCTGAGATGGAGAAGTGCCAAGCTGCAATATGGCGAGGAAGAGAAACTCAAGGAAAGTGGAAAAATGATAGGGTGAGACAGAAAATAGCAGATGGTTCCAGGAAATAAAGACAATGTGTTAGGCAACCTTCCTTCTAGAGTCTAGGCCAATATGATCATTGATTGTAGAGTACTCCAATAACAGGGGAGAACAAGTCAACAGCTATTCAAAGATCTCAAAACCTCAAAAACTTACCAACTGAGAAACAAAGGCTTTGCACAGACTTCCATTTCTCAGACCTTTCTGGACTCTGCCCAACCTCCAACTTTGCAGTGACCATGGAATTACACATTATTCTTTAAAACTGCATCACTTTCAATATAATGGGGAAAGGGCAGCTGATAATCTTCATAAGGGGTAGCTGAGTTAACTACAGAAATAATAATAAAAAATCTTTGGGGTTCAGAGGCAGTAACTGAAAGACCAAGGGGGAAGCCAAAGTCAGATGATAGCTCCCTGATTTAAAATTAAAACAATTGATCAATTGTACTTTCTAGAATTTATAGCAAAACAAGTAAGCCTTCATTACAAAACTGAAATTCTTTGTCTAGATTTGGCCGGAACCAAATCTATGGGGTCTCTCAGGACTCTTGTGGATGTTTATTATGGTTCAATGAATTTCATTTTTCAGTATATAAAATACAGTTATTGGACAATTGAAAAGTATAAGTAATTCTAAATAGAAGCTGCTATTTTGTTTTGGGGTTTTTCATGGGTGAGTTAGGAGTTTCCAGAGCTGGTAGAACTATATGCAGCAAACAGTCTATTTGGAAATGGGCAGAAGTATCTGTAAAGAAGGAGGTGAAATTTCAAGTCTGCTTTTGATGAAGCAATTAAAATTAAAGAAACAGCTCTTCTCTTCTAGAGGTGGGGAAAGCAGCTGCTCTCAGTGTTCAGCACCATCAGCCACTCATTAGCTTCTGTTTAAGCTTTGCTGGCAGAAATGTTGGGATTGCATTTCTCTTCCCCAGTTTCTATGCGAGTATGTGCTTATTAGTAACCGCCAGCATGTTACCATGGGGAGAGCTCACACCAGTGAACACTTCCAGCCTGAACTGAGAACTGCTGCATTCTGCACAGCAAAAGGGGGTGCGGTTGAAAACTGTTCAGATTTTGCAATAAGGGCTCAGTCACCTTGTAGCCTTTTAGAAAGTGTGTGGTTCATTTGCTTTTGAAAGCCCCACTCTAGATAAGGATCCCTCTAGAAAACAGTGGGATCACTGCAGCTCCAATATCAGTATTGCTCTTGACTCCTGAATCCCTCCTAGGACAACTTACCATCATGGTCCATGATTACCCCTTTAAGTACAGTGAGACTGACTACTCTGTCTTCCAGTTCTTGATATCTCATGCTCTTTTATCTCCTGAAGTGCAGCAGGATCTTTAAAAATGGAATAATGTAGAATTCCTGCTTCCTGCTTTGTGGTTTTGTTTCCCAGGGTGATATACTCCAGCTTGGTGCTACCAGGCTGTTAATATAGCTCCTGCCAGGCTGTTAATATAGCTCCTGGTCTTGGGATCCTACAAGCGTTTGTCTCTCTTGCTGGCTAAAGCATTTAGGCATGGCCCTTTGCATACACCCCTGTCTCAGCATGGTGCTTGGTATAGGAATGGAGCTGACCCCATGTGTTGTTCTCATAAAATTTAATAATAAAGGTTATGGAGCTCACTGGGAATATGGCACCAAAATGCTTTTTGAAGGGAATAGCAAAGGAGAACATCAGAGTAAAGTTTGGGTTCAGTAAAAAAAAGGGCAGCAGAGTGTATCTGCAGAGCATTTGAATGCAGCCAGATAACAAGGAATTAAGGACCCAGAACTCAGGCTAATTACAATGTTCCGCCTTTGTTATTGCTATGAGCAATTTCCCTGTTGTATTTAATCTCTTCTTGGATACTGATGAATCCTTAAAGTCTGCATGTTTGTGCAGGATGTGCAATGTGGTTCTTCTTGGTGCTGCCAGGACTGAAGGTGCTGCCTCCGAACTGGCATTTCCCTGGATGTGGTTGCAGAACAAGGTTTCTGCACAACAGGAGCAGTGTGCTGGGGAGGGGATCAGGCTGTCTGGCAAGCAAAAAGCTGTTGTTTTGTGTTTAATGATGTGTTTCATTTCAAATTCAGGATTTTTCTTTAAATGACAATTGAAAGATGTTTCATAAAGAGATAGCTCTGAAAGAAAATATGAATGATTTCTCTTGAAGGACATAAAAATGAAACTTTTCATTGTGAGTGGAGGGAATTGCTTGTATGCTTTTCTTGTTAAACAGTTCATCAAAACTAAGATGACAGTAAAATATATTTGATTCTGCAATTAAAAAAAAAAAAAGTAATAATTCAAGGACCCACCAAATGCTGCAAATATCCCGGACCCTGCCATCTCTACTGCATTTAACAAAGATACTTCCCAGAGCTTTTAAAATCCCATACACATTTCCTCTCTTCTGCTCCTTAACTCCATAACCCCAGTTCCTCATCACCTCTCAGAGCTACTTCTTGGTGACTTGTTAGAGCTTTTCAGATCTGCTGTGTTGTAGGGAGAGGTGGGTGTACCAGCTACATAGGTGCACACACAGGACAAGAGTGTTCTTTCATTTTGAGCTGTATCCATGTGTAGCGGATAATTATGAGATACAGCAAATGTGGGAGGCACAGTTGGTGGTTCCCCTGACTGACTATGCATTTCCCTGGCAGAGGGTTTGTTCTCATAGCCACATAAATCAGGAGTATCTCCTTAGCAGTGATGATATTACACTTGTGCAATCCTCAAAGTCAGTAAGACTGGAAACAAATCCAGGGAGTGATTTTTGAGATGTTATTTTGCCGTCTTTAAATTGTTTCATCATCTGCAAGAGGGAAGAAATAAAGTGCAAGAGCTGTTCTAAAATGATTGTAAAGAATCAAGTATATTAAGGGAACTCTGCTTATGCAGTATCTCATCTGTTACAAAGTGGTAGATACCACTTCAGCATCATCATGCTGGGAACAAGCCCTAACATGATGCTACCAAGATGCTCCATCCATCCATCCTTCCATCCTTCCATTCATCCAGGTGCTTCCTTGACAGCCAGGTAAAGCTTCCTACCCTGTCTCCACCCTGCTCCTTAAGAACAGAAACAGTCCTGACTGATGTGGTATAGCCAGAACATGGAGGAGTGGGATATTACTCTGCTACAGCTGTGGTGACTGAAGACAGGTTTACCCAACAAGTACCCCTGTGCAGAATCAATCAATCAATCAATCACATCAGCTGCATCAGTTGCATACATTATTATTTTTTTTTTTTTTTCTCATTTCCCAATTCTCCTTTTTGGCTATGGTTATACAGATGTTGTTGGTCTTGCATAATTATGCTGACAAAAAGCACCCCAAGACCCCCCTCACATTACATGTGAAGTTCCATTTCTCATGGCTTCTCTGAGAAGCTATTTCTCATATTGTTGTCCCTTAACTATCCATGAAATCCAACTATCCTTTACAGTGCTATCTATAAATTTTGTCACAACTCACAGAGTAATCCAACACATCCAGCCATTGATTGTGTGATGCCCAGCTGCTTTCCAAATCCTCTTCAGTTAGTGTAACTATAGTCCCAGTCAATAGGCTTCTGCTTGCAGCCCTCACAGCTTCTCCTTGAAATGGTGCAATGAAGGGACAACTATCTGGACAGCTACACGTGAGGAAAAGGCTTCCTGACAGATACTCATGAGTAGAGTATGAAGAAAAACTCTCTGGTTGCAGCAGAAAGCAGTTTAGCACATTTCTGTGTGGTCAATCATACTTAAGACTATAGTATTTAGTCACTACTTGTAGACTAGGGGAAGGACACAGTGAAATACCTTGTGAGACATGCTGTTATCTGGGATGTTGTGGGTTCCTGAGTCTTCGGGCAATGTAATGGGATACAGTCATCTTGCGATGGAGGACTGACTGCTTTTATATATTGCAATAGCCTAAGTGACATCAGTGGGTATACCTTGCACTGAAACCTTTGATAGAGGAGAGTCAGAAGCAGCAATTGCTGTTTAACTCAAAGTCCACACTCACTGCCTCAGGGAAGTAAATAGAATATTAAATCAAATACTTCAAAGCTCACTGTGCTCCTTCCAGAAACCTCAGCAGCATCATGTTGTCAGGCTGTCCTCAATCAACCAGGGATGGGTGAGCTCTACTGGGAACTGACTCTTCCTGACCCTCTTCAGCTTCAGCTGTTGTGCTTGATCAGCATTTCCAAGCACTGCCTGCCAGAAGGCCAGAGGGACAATGCTACCACTGACTCTGAAATCTTACAATCAAACCAGAGACATCTCTCCTTATAATATCTGCAACAATGCTGTATCTCTGATGGAGTGAAGACAGCTGTTTTGTAAGATCATCTGGGTTTGATTCAAAGGCTTTGTCTGATGGAGATTCAACAACATGTCCAGATTATTTATTCCAGCAATGAGTCTCCTTCACTTGTGTATATTTGCACCATTCTTGTAGAAATATGTCTGGTTTCTGGTTCCAACTGCTGGCCTCTGAGCAACCTTTTTCTACTGGACAAAGTCACATCTTCACTACCAAGCTCTCCTCCCTGTGTAGTTGTCTGCAGACTATCTTTGGCTCATAGCACACCTTCTGCTTTGATAAATTCCGTTGTTTAACTCACATTGTTCACTAGAAGTGACCATAGTATGCTCTCAGAGCAGGTGCCACCACACTGAGGACCACAGGTCTCATACTGTACCCTCCACACAAAAAGACCAGTGTGCATTGGAGTGTGCTGCACAGGACTCTCTATTTGGGTTGGCTATTTCACACAATGGACCATCCCTGTCCATCCCTAGCATGACTTAAGTCCTCATGTTGGGTGCACTGAAGTCCTTTTCTTACTCATGCCCTCTAGTTCTTGCTGCTTCATTGTATTTGCTGAAGGCACACCCTAAAGCACTGAATTCAGTGTCACAGAAGGAAAAAAAAAAGGAAAAAAAACAAAGACAAAAAAGCTGGAGCTTTCCAGTGCAAGTTTATTTGTAGTAGAATAGGGATTTTCCCAAGGCATATTGTTTTAAGGAGAGTTTAGCCACTATCGATGGATTCCTGTGAGAAAAGGTTTCATTGTGGTGAACGGACATCATCTCAGGAATAGTCTTGCAAAAAGTATTGTGTATTGGAGTACTGTGTTCAATTATGGTCTCCCCAGTTCAAGAGAGACAGGGAAATACTAGAGAGAGTCCAACAGAGACCTACAAAGATGATGAAAGGACTGGAACATCTCTCTTATGATGAAAGCCTGAGAGCCCTGGGTCTGTTTAGCCTGGAGAAGAGAAGACTGAGAGGGGATCTTATTAATGTTTACAAATACCTGAAGGGTGGGTGTCAAGTAGAAGGGGACAGTCTCTTTTCAGTTGTGCCCTGTAATTGGACTGAAGTAATGTTAGCAAACTGAAACACAGGAAGTTCCACCTCAACATGAGGAAAAACTTCTTCCCTGTGAGAGTGACAGAGCCTGGAACAGGCTGCCCAGAGAGGTTGTGGAGTCTCCTTCTCTAGAGACTTTCAAAACCTGCCTGGATCTGTTCCTGTGTGGCCTGCCCTGGGTGTTCCTGTGCTGCAGGGTGTCTGGACTCAATGATCTCCAGAGGTCTGTTCTGAACTCTACCAATCTATGATTCTACGAAAAGCCTGAACATTGCAGTAAGGTTTGTTAATCAGTTTTTGTTCTGCACATCTCATACACCATAATATCATGCTGAAACACCAAGTAACTAGATGGTGGCAGGGAAAGATTCTTTTGTAAGGACTACAATAGATGAAGGCATTTTAAATAAGGCTTATATGCCCAAAGTGCAGTTTACAGATGAGCAGGTGTCTGCCTGTGGAGACCAGCTGTAAAAGTCTAGGTGACCTCATGATGTCAGAGGGAGCAATCCATCTATCAAGGTCAAAGGACTGGGTTTAGATTAATTCAAGAGCTTGTCCAATGAGATAAAGCAGTATAGTGAAGGTAAATATTTCCAGCTTTATTTGCTGTGAGATTAATGTAATTGGTTTGGATTCCTTCACATCCTCCAGCCTCTTCACAAACACTGCACACTGTTACATGCTGTAACAATGAAGGCATTTTGTCTTCATCATACTGGAGAGCAAGAATCAGGGGAGAGGTATTCTTGCAAAATATTAGCCCAGCTTTGCAGATCCCAGAGGATCTATTAATTTAGGTTAGAGTCTCTGCATCTAAGCAAGGTCTGATCTTGGTAAGTATGTAAAGCTTTCCATAGACCCACCTGCATCTCCTCTGGGCTTTTTTTCCCCTTTCCTTTTTATTTTCTTTTCCATTTTTTTGGTTGGTTGGTTGGTTTTTGTTTTGGTGGGGTTTTTGTTTTGTTTGGTTGGTTGGTTGGTTTTGTTTGTTNTTGATAAATTCCGTTGTTTAACTCACATTGTTCACTAGAAGTGACCATAGTATGCTCTCAGAGCAGGTGCCACCACACTGAGGACCACAGGTCTCATACTGTACCCTCCACACAAAAAGACCAGTGTGCATTGGAGTGTGCTGCACAGGACTCTCTATTTGGGTTGGCTATTTCACACAATGGACCATCCCTGTCCATCCCTAGCATGACTTAAGTCCTCATGTTGGGTGCACTGAAGTCCTTTTCTTACTCATGCCCTCTAGTTCTTGCTGCTTCATTGTATTTGCTGAAGGCACACCCTAAAGCACTGAATTCAGTGTCACAGAAGGAAAAAAAAAAGGAAAAAAAACAAAGACAAAAAAGCTGGAGCTTTCCAGTGCAAGTTTATTTGTAGTAGAATAGGGATTTTCCCAAGGCATATTGTTTTAAGGAGAGTTTAGCCACTATCGATGGATTCCTGTGAGAAAAGGTTTCATTGTGGTGAACGGACATCATCTCAGGAATAGTCTTGCAAAAAGTATTGTGTATTGGAGTACTGTGTTCAANGGAGACCAGCTGTAAAAGTCTAGGTGACCTCATGATGTCAGAGGGAGCAATCCATCTATCAAGGTCAAAGGACTGGGTTTAGATTAATTCAAGAGCTTGTCCAATGAGATAAAGCAGTATAGTGAAGGTAAATATTTCCAGCTTTATTTGCTGTGAGATTAATGTAATTGGTTTGGATTCCTTCACATCCTCCAGCCTCTTCACAAACACTGCACACTGTTACATGCTGTAACAATGAAGGCATTTTGTCTTCATCATACTGGAGAGCAAGAATCAGGGGAGAGGTATTCTTGCAAAATATTAGCCCAGCTTTGCAGATCCCAGAGGATCTATTAATTTAGGTTAGAGTCTCTGCATCTAAGCAAGGTCTGATCTTGGTAAGTATGTAAAGCTTTCCATAGACCCACCTGCATCTCCTCTGGGCTTTTTTTCCCCTTTCCTTTTTATTTTCTTTTCCATTTTTTTGGTTGGTTGGTTGGTTTTTGTTTTGGTGGGGTTTTTGTTTTGTTTGGTTGGTTGGTTGGTTTTGTTTGTTTTTGTTTTGTTTTGATTGTTTGTTTGTTTAATATCACCCAGGAACAGAGCAACCCAGAGCAGAGGAGCAACCCAGAACAGAGGAATTTTGTCTGGATTTCCTCCCCAGGGGGCTGCCAAGTAGGGCTTTAGACTGCTAGGAAAATTCCACAGCACTGTTATGGGGAATCACTGCTGTGAGATATTACACTCAGAAATCTTGAATCTCAGCTGTCACATGATAAATGGAGTCAGTGATCTTAAGGAAGTGAAAGATAAGAGGGAACGGGGAAGTGAGAGCCCCAGTGATGAATAAATATATCTCCCCATTACATGTAATGGGAGAGGAGAATATGGTTTCCTTGTCAGGAGCTCAAACCCAACATCACCCCAGCATAATTATTTTTTTTTTAATAGCTATCCCTCTCCTACCAGCCACAGTATCAAAACATCACTAGGACTAGAGGCAAATCTGGAGACCACCTAATCTCATGCTATTGCTCTGGGCAGGTTCACTTACTACAGGTTCACCAGAACTGTCCAGCTGGGTTTGAAATATAACAAGAAGAAAAGGTTTTCTTGTGTTTAAATGGAATTTAAATGGTATTTCAGTTTTATATTCGTTACTGGTGAGGAGTCTGAGTCCATCTCCTTTCCTCACTCTCATCAATGTTGACTTGCTACAGCCTCAGGGATTTGCTCCCTCCATCTCTCTGTTTGGGGTAGCCCCCTGACAGTTTTCTATAATGCAGGTGGAAATGGAAATAGACTTCAGCTCTGTTATTCAGAAAGTTTGGCTTTCCACCCATTCCCCATCCCCTCAACACTGACCATCAGAGAAACAGATGGACAATGACAAATGGAATGGGAAGCAGCTCTCTTTCACTGTGCAAGCTGTTGGCAGGACTTTGGTGTTTGGGCATATGAGGTCCAGCCTCAGTGTAACTGGCTCCTCAGAGCACAGCCAAACGGCTGTCTGTTCAGGTATTGATAGGCAAAGTCCCAAACTGGCTGTTACTAGAGGCATCTTGGTGATCAGAAAAGCAAATCTGTCCCAGTATGAGCAAAATCAACTAAATTCTGCATGTCTCCAACACAGGACCGGACAGACACTAGAACCTGCTCTTGTTTCTTCTGCCTATCATGACAGCCCTGGATTATTTACTTCTTGGGGTTTTTTATAATCATCCATTCAATGGCTGTTTCAGAGACTGTTAAGTACTTTGGGGACTACTTTAAATATCCACTTGTCTGTCTTTCTGCTCTGTGATTAACTTTCCAACCTGGAGACATTCATTAGTGACATGATTCACTGGAATTCATATGTATTCTATGATTATTGTTATCAAAATTACACTGTCTGAGTTGGCTTGTACAACAATCATGACACATGGCTTGATGAGCTATTAAGCAAGTCCCAGCCACAGATACTGATTATGTGGTTTTGGCTTAGCAATTGAAGAGTAGCAAATAATATTTATTACAAATATCTTGCACAGTGACAATGATAATTCGTATCATATAGAAAACTGTCCTGTGAAAAGACAGAGTTTTCTAATTTTCCTCTACCCTGAGTGCATGAAAGCCAAGTGCAGGGGACATGGGGAGCTGCTGGGGCTGGATGGTAGGTTGCCATACAACAAGGGCTTCAGAGGGCATGGAGGAACACTGTTAACCAAGTCTGGAGGAAGTTCTTGTGTGGGAAAGGAGCACTATTCAATGACCACATTAATTATTTCCACATTACAATTGCTGAAATAATGAGATGACTTAGTGACCAGAACGAGACATCAGTATAAATGGCACTTTGTCCACCTCCCTGCATTACCATCCCTGCTGGTATCAGTGGAGTAAACAAGGGTTGGTAAGGGAGGCACTGCTGGTTTAGGACTACTGTCTCTTATTAGTGTCTCCATTCCCCCACATGCACTCTGTGTATGATGGTTAGTGGTCATCATGATCCCTGCTCATACAGGTTTCCCTTAACTCTAAAAATCTCCACTTCAACCTGTAAGAGGATCACAGAATCACAGAATCCTAGGGGTTGGAAGGGACCTCGAAAGATCATCTAGTCCAACCCCCCCTGCCAGAGCAGGGCCACCTAGAGTACATCACATAGGAACATGTCCAGGTGGGTTTTGAATGTCTCCAGTAAAGGAGACTCCACGACCCCCCTGGGCAGCCTGTTCCAGGGCTCTGTCACCCTTACAGTAAAAAAAAAACATAAAAAAAATGACAAGACACAATCACCACATTGCTATTTCTACAAGCTTACTGGAGGTGATGGTCTTCTGACTGTAACATGGATTGTATACATGCCAGAATGAGAGCATAAGGTAATTTCAGGTCTGTGATTCCTATATAAAAATTATCAAATATAGATCTGTTGCTGTCAGCAAAAAACACCCACCCAGACACCTGAGTTTTCCTGAGGTATAATAGAGAGTTTCCCTTTTTGGAAACTCACCATATGCCCAGCTTCCTGGTAGCACAAGAGTAGTTCTCCTCTGGTAAGAAAACTACTATGGACCTACCCCATTCCATACAGCCCTGTATCTCCTCTTTGACAGGATAGGCTTAGAAAAAACATGTAATTACCTTTCCCCTGTCTCTGCACTGATACCCACCGCTCCCAATAACAAGGAATTTAGAGATTTATATACCTGACATTGTACCTGGACCGTCACATGGTTATTTGCCTAATTTGTTTTTTTTTTTATTTTCCTGCCTTTTTTTTTTAGTCTCTTTTTTTTATTATTATTATTAAATTATCCCCTTTCTGTCCCACGGCAATATGTTCCTCGGTGTAATTAGGCATTGCATGAAACAACGCTTCCTTCTGTTTTCTTTAAAATAGCTGAAATGATGATTTCCTTGGGTGGCCTCTCGTGCCTGTGTTTTGACAAAGTGTGAATAATCTGTCTTCACTTCCCCTTTTGTCATTCACAACTTTAGAAACCTTGCATTCCTGCTTCCTCAGGGTGAGCACATGTAGAGAATTTCTTGCAGTGTAGCTTCCCAGTCAAACCCATAAATCAGCATTGACATAACACTGAAGCTGAAGAACATCTGTTACGAGCTCATGCCAACAGTGAGTCAGAAAATAGAACTATGGACTAGAGAGAGAGCTGTGTCTTAATATAATGAGGGACTGAGACATAGATGAAACCCTAAGAGCAACCCAGACTAGTGCCATGCTGTGTAGCTCCAGCTCTGAGCACTCTCTGTTGGAAATTAATATATCCTAGTAATTGAACAAACTTGGACTGATCACTATCTTCCCTTTGGAGCACCTTCTGTGATTTAACAACAGTCCTCCTTGTTACAACAGCACATAATCAGGACTGGTCCTGCTGAACCTGGGAGCTGATCAGCACTAAGTAGATCACATTCACCAAACCTTTCCTGATAATGCTTTGGAGTAAGTGCCAGGACCTGCTCTCAAGATGTAAGCTTAGAATTTCTAACGGCTACATGTGAACAGAAAAGGCTCCAGGCAGCCGTCAATAGGCCTTTAATTAGGACTCTAAATATTTCTGCCCCACCCACATGGATGACTCCTTGTCTGCCAAGGGAAGTCCTTAAGGGCTACTGCAGACCTTAGGACCTGTCGACCTCATGGGTGTAAAGAAGTGGTAGGCTTGGCTAAGATGATAGTTCCATGTTCTCTTGCAGTCAAAAGGAACGAGGGTGCTTGATCAGACCCAGCTGTGGACGAGGATGGAAAGAAGACTGTAGGTGTAAGGAAGGTGGACAGTGAGGTTTAATACCACATATCACTGGATACTTCCTGAGATACTTCTGAAATTTCAAGGTCACTTCTGTTCCCTGTCTCCACTATATCCTGAGTTTGGCCAGAGCAGGATTCACCAGGTTCATCCTGGGTTGACAAGCAGCCAGTGATAAATCAGTGTTCAATAGGGAGGAGGCTTGAGGAACAGTGTAAAGCCTTTATATTTTTCTCTATCTTATCCTCAGGAACCTTTCCATTGTGCCAATAAGGAACATTGCTTGAAGAAGTCAGGTGAACAAGCAGTGCCCAGCTGCTATCTCTGCAAACACTGTGTTTCTGGCCAGTTTGCGGGAAAGCTTTTTCCCTCCTCTTCACAATTTCCTCCTTCCTCTATGTCTAGCATAGGGGTACCTTGGTAGATTACCTGGCTGGGCAGCATCCCAACAGGTTCCATTATCTGCATTCACAAGAAAAACATTTGAAAATTTCCAAAAGCTCAGGTAAAGGAAAATATTTCTGCCCCAGGAAGGAGGCAGGACATGGTTGTCTTGGTACCCACAGAACCAGCATCATTTCAATGGGAGCCTTAGTGGGCTGAATCACTCCAACTCCTGGAAAAGCAATGAAGAGAGCTGGGCATCTCTGATCACACTGCTAGTGTCTTCCAGGGGATTCACTTAGCCCAAGAAGTACTGAAGACATGGCTGGTGAAGGGAGGAAGGACACATGGCTACAGAGCAGCACATGTGGCTGTCAGTGTACAGATGGCACTCACAAAACCAGTGCACAGAGTCCTAACTGGCATATCCACAGAACTTTCTCTCAGCAAGCCCTGTGCAGCAAAGCCATGCAAGAAATACCAAGTTCATCCAAAGGGGCAGCAGCTGCCCAAAACTCTGATGACAGCCAAAGGGAAACGCAAGGAAAGTGCCTATTTACTAACATGGTCCAGAGTCCTCAGCACTAAAAGATTACTTCTGTATTCCTGTTAAGAAATTGTTCCTCTTCAAAGCAAGAAAGAGCAGTAGTGTAGGCAGGATTTTCTGGGAAAATCTTGGTCATCTGAAGGTCACCAGTGACAGACAGTTGGGTTGTCTCTGGGAGAAAGGTGAAAGCAGTCCTGGCTGCAGCTTCTAGCCTGCAGCGGAGATGACCAGTGCATCTGGTTTAGCATGCAACCAGCACACACACTGCAGGTACTGTCTGCAGTGGCTGCTGAAGGTCACAGCCAAAGTTGGTGCCAGACAGCAGGTCCTGTAGGTCCTCAAGGAAGAAAGCTGTTCTTCATATTTGGGAGCTTGGACGGAACTGCACTGTCAGTCTTAAACTGCTGGCATCAACCAAACCATCATGAGATCTCAAGGAAGGAGAAGGGGCTTCCCAGCTCCTTGTCCCCAACAATCCCTTCTCAGAGTCTGCACTACTGTCATGTGCTGGATATGGACACAAGGTTTCTCCAGTGATTATTTCTGGCCATGCCAACAGCTATTGTTAGCAGTGTCATAATCTTCCATTTTGTGAATAGAGGGACTGCTTTTCCCAATGCTTTCCCTCCCTGGGTTTTCCCTTCCTGAGCCTATGCAGTGTCTAAATTGCTCCATCCCATAGGGTGTGCTACCACAAATCAGGAGGGTCCCCAAAATCTTGCTTTCTCATGGCAACTCCTTGCCTCCACATTGACTGCTCCATTGCTGCCAGGGGCTCTGCCCACTCCATACACATATATGATAGCACATCCCTGGGCTGTACTTACTTTCTCTTGTCTTGTACAATACTCACAGTCTTTCCTTTCCAGAAGCTGAAATGATGGGGATTTAATAGGAGATTCCATAAATTTAATGAGTAGCATTTAATTCAGTCATTGAGTTATTGTAGCTGAAGTCCCTTGAAACACAAAGTGATAACACTTTCCTTTCTAAAGGGAAACCATGATATGATCTACTTAGTAATGGCTTTATCATTCTTTAATTGTTGCTCTTATTAAAAAAAAAAAAAAAAACCATGAAAAGAAGCCAAGAAAAGTATATATTTAAATAAAAGTAATTCAGATACATGAATGAAAGGAAATGAACCAATTTAACAAGCAAGAAAGGTTAAAGATGATTACAAGCTTCTAATCTGTGCAATCTCTCTGCAGCACTACTCATTGTAGACCATGGCTACTGTAACATAAATAGTCCTGTATTTTACATGGTTCCTTTTAAATCCCTAAAATTAAAAATAAATATTTTTTAATGCTGTTTAAGGAAATGGGTTGGTGCTGAAGCCCAGCACACACCTACTGTTTTTTCGCATGCTGTATAGAAGTGTCCTTCAGTGTTTCAGCAACCTGGAGAGCAGCTGGCTGAAATTCCAAGCCATGATAACAAAGGCATTGTGTGTTCTTCCTCATGTTGTTGTGGCCTCAGCAAAAGAATCACTGCTATGAGACTGGAATGTCTCATTAAACAAGCAAAAAACAGAAGAAATCCCATGTGGGTCTACTCCAAACGCTCTCAGTCAGCTGAACTTGGAGGAGACCTGTGTAGAGGAATTCCTACAGTCATTGTAGCATTTAGGGCCCCCAGCTGGGACTGAGCTGGCAATTTGCCATACACAACACAAAGAAAACCTTTCCCAGGCTTCCTTCCTCAGTTTTATTTGTGTCTCCCACTCAAGTCTTCAGTGCTCTCCCAGGCTGCTCTTGGTGGCTTGGGGTTCAAGAAGAGGAGGCTTTTCCATCTTCCTTCTTAAGATCTTAGTTCTCAGAAGTCCTGATGCCAACCTGATCCTCTACTTTCCTGCAGAGCTTCACATCAGAGGGCATCTCTTGGACGTGATGGATCAGACACCACATAAATGAGCCTGCACAAAGCTTGCATGCTGTCTGTGATGTGACTGTCTCTCCAGTTCCTTATGCTTTCTGGTAGCACACTCTTTTAATATCATGGTTGTAGCCTCTGGGCCCCAGTTTTGGGGTGCATAAGCTACGGGGACCTGGTTCCGTGAACGCTACGCAGCTCGCTTAATGGCTGTACTTGGCATTCACACGCAGACACTAATGTGATGGACAGTAAATGGCGTTTATTGCAGGGTAGCACCGCGTTATATAGCTTAGGTTTACAACATCACATCCTTCTGCTAGCGTCATAAATCAAATGCTACTGGCTATCTATCTGTCCCCGTCTTTCCGTACAATGCGAGATCTTCCGAGCGCTGGGCCTTAACCACAACGGTTGTCCTCAAATAAATACCATTCAGAGCCTGCCTCTTTGCAGGGCTTGAAGTCCCTGCCCTTTCCTGTGTGCTGTGGCACCCCAAGGAATGAGCAAGGTTGTGTTTTCTTCTCCTGTTCATGGCAGATTAACAAATTCATGCCTGCTTCTCTTAGGCGAAGTTGTTAACTGTTGAAAGGCAGTTCCAAGAGCTCATCACCACATCCCTGTGCACACAGCTTCATCCTGTGATATTTTCTCTGTTCCATGAATGTCTCAGGAATTTTCTTTACTGCTTCACCTCAAAACAGGACAAATCAAAATGGTCCTCAGAAGTTCAGGCTTTTATTTCAGAGGAAGGCAGTTCACATTTCAGATAAGAAACTTCAGAAGTACATGTTTCTGTAGTAAATTGAAAAATATGAATGAAAAGCAACACATTGGGAGTTTCAAAATAGCCTGGGGTGTGATTTTTCTTATAAGAAGGAGGGCTAGTGGAAATTAAAAAAAGAAAAAAAGATTATTTTATGCACAACCTGAGATGGAGCTGAGTTCCTTTTTATGTAAAAACCTGATCACCCTATTTTTGAAACAGTACTTCTTTTTTGACTGCATCAAGCAGTCCCAGGAAGGGAGGACTGGAGTTGTACTATTCTCTTTTACATTTTTCTCATAGATCTGTGTTATGTGTGTGCAGGTGCCAAGGGACTCAATAGGGAAAAAAGTGGAGAACTTGGTGCCAAAAGCACAAGTCAGTGATACTAAAAAAAAATTCCCTTAGGCCTCAGGAAGGAGAGCCATTCTTTCTTTCTTCAGGTCAATCACTGTGAAGAGGCAACTGTCATAGACCTGGTTAGACAGATCTTGAATGTTTTTAGAGAAGGACACCACTGAAAAGTCTGGTCTTAACCTCTTGACCCCACTCCTTAGATATTGATTAGCATTGATCAGATCCCCTGTCAGGCTTCTCTTCTCCAACCAAACAGCCCCAGGGGGTCTCAGCCTTTCCTTATCACAGAGATGCTCCAGTTCCTTCAGCATCTTTGTAGATTCCGCTGGACTCTCTCCAGTAGTTCCTTGTCTCTCTTGAACTGGGCAGCCCAGAACTGGAAGCAATACTCCATATGTGGTTTCACTAGGGCAGAGTAGATGGAGAAGAAAACCTTCCTCAACCTGATGGTCACAGTCTTTGTTATGTACCCCAGGAGACCATTTGCCTTCTTGGCCAAGAAGGCCCATTTCTGGCTCATGGTGAACTTGTCTGCGAGAACTCCAAGTTTCTTCTCCACAGATCTCCTTCTCAGCAGGTCAACCTCTTAACTGTACTAGTGCAGGGTTGGGTTCCTCCCCAATAACAGCACCCTACACTTGCCCTTGTTGCACTCCTCTAATTACTAGGAAATACTGTTTCTTTTCCAGTGTTCCTGGTTGGTCCAGCTCCTGGCTGCCATTGGTCCTGCTGCCCTACAGTTTTCTTTGCAAAGCCCCAGAATTCAGTTACTCTGAAGGAGGGAAAATTTCTGTCTTTCTGAAGAGTTTTCATCCTGACTATGTGTGCAACAGGAGGAAATTATTAATGGGCAGACCCATTCAGCATGATTAATAACATGACACACAGATCTGAGTAATCTACAAGCAGAGAGATCTCCCACTGATACCTGCCAGCAGCAAGGGTAGGATCTGCCAAGACAGAGTGACGAGACAGAGAAAATTTTGAGAGTAGAATGACACAAGGGGATACATTTTTGTATTTGCCTCCAATGTCCATCCCCTATCTTGAATGTTGAAAGCTGTGGTCAGGATCCTTCCAGAATTGAGAGAGATGAATTCTCCTGACTCTAGGGGCTGTGTAACAGATATGTACATCTGGGAATTGCCACATGTGTACCTTGGAGCTACGTGGAAGAGAAGGTATGGGAATAATTCATGCTGAGCTATGACCAGAGCTTCCATTGCAGAACAGACTTGCACTTGGTGTGGAGAAAGCTGACAAGTTAGACCGAATTCTGTAGACTCTGATGGCTCCCTCCCTCTCACGTCTGGGGACTCATCACAGCTGGAAATTCCTGCAGAAAAACAACCTCTTTGTTGACCACAGGACACAAATGTCATGGAGCATGAATTGTTGAAGTGCTTGAAACTCAGGCTGGTCATTTAATATAGAAGCACATGAGTCATTAACAGGCTATCCAGGGGACTGGAGAACAACTTAGCAAAACAATGCAAAATTAGTTAAAAATATTAATAATTGATGCCACGAAACTCATGTGGTACATTAACCTACATGTGAACTGCACAATGGCCCATCCCTGGAAATATTCCAGGTCAGGTTGGATGGGGCTTTAGTTGCTCTAGTTGCAGATGTCCCTGCTCACTGCAGGGAGTTTGCACTAGATGAGCTTTAAAGGTCCCTTCCTACCCAAAACATCCTGTGATTCTATGAAGATCATTTAACCAGGAAGAAAGAAAGGAAGCAGAAGGACAGAACAGTGTGAGTGGTTAAGTTACAGAGCAAGCTGAAGAGTTGGTGTGACTGATGAATCTCTATCAGAGCATCAAGAAACAATGAAACAAGCATACAGTCTGGTGAGCTTTATCTTCCAAGTGACCAGCAGAAGTGTCAGATTTGGCTGCTGTTTATCAGGAAGGTGGTTTGTATGCAGCCAGGGTAGCAGCACAGCTAATAATCCATGCAGTATGTTTTCTATAGGGTAAGGACAATACTGCAGACCAGTAGTGGAGTTGCAGTTTCAGGCCCAGGGGATGGAGCTCTTCCATGTCTTTGTGCTGTTCAGGCAGTGCCAGAGCCATTGCATCTTAGCATGATGGCTGCAGATCAGAAATTCTAGAGCACCAGAGGATTCTATGGGCAGCAAAGGGGAAACTACAGTTCCCTGAAGGCAGCTTATTATTAGAATCCTGGTACCTAGAATCATAGAATCATAGAATGTTAGGAATTGGAAGGGACGTCTGGACATCACTGAATCCAATACCCCTGCCAGAGCAGGAACACCTATGGCAGGCCACACAGGAACAGATCCAGGCAGGTTTTGAAAGTCTCTAGAGAAGGAGACTCCACAACCTCTCTGGGCAGCCTGTTCCAGGCTCTGTCACTCTCACAGGGAAGAAGTTTTTCCTCATGTTGAGGTGGAGCTTCCTGTGTTTCAGGTTACTAACATTACTTCTTGTCCAATTACAGGGCACAACTGAAAAGAGACTGGCCCCTTCTACTTGACACCCACCCTTCAGGTATTTGTAAACATTAATAAGATCCCCTCTCAGTCTTCTCTTCTCCAGGCTAAACAGACCCAGGGCTCTCAGGCTTTCATCATAAGACAGATGTTCCAGTCCTTTCATCATCTTTGTAGGTCTCTGTTGGACTCTCTCTATTATTTCCCTGTCTCTCTTGAACTGGGGAGACCATAACCACACACAGTACTCCAGATGTGGTCTCATTAATGCAGAGTAGAAGAGGAGAATTTCCCTTGACCTGCTAGACACAGTCCTAATAAACCTGCTGTCATTGGTGACATATTCAGTAGCTTAGTAGAAAGAGTTGTTCTGATATATAGAACAATTAATCTCATGGAGAGCAAGTGAAATACCCATGTGCAGCCTGCTCCTTGTGCTGCACTGCCTCTACCTGCTCCATCTGTGCAACCAGTGCTGCCAGGATCTCTTCTCAAGCTGCTTTCCTTCTACTGCCCAGAAGCATGCATGATCTTCTGCCACTGGAGGGCTCAGTGATTGAAATCTTTGGCTCAGCCTCAATCCTAGCTGCCTACAAGTCTCCAAAGTTCTTGAGACAGATAGTGTCAGGGACTCCTTAGCAGTACAGGCCATGGATCTCCATGTTGTCTGGGTGCTGGGCACATGAAAGGATGGACAGTAAAGGAAAATGATATAGGTGAATACAGCCAAGCTCAGCACAGAGCTCTGAAGCATCTATGGAGGAGAGAAGGGAATACCTCCAGTCACACTGAAGTCCAGAGCATGTGCTGGAGGTTTCTTGTGTGGTCCACTGGGTCACACTGGAGCTTGTCCTGTAGAGCTTCTCCAGCCTTAAGGTCATTTGTTCATGACAGTGCCACAGCAGTTTCTCAGCCTAGCAAGAAAGGACATCCTGGGAGCAAAAGTCAGACTGATCAAAGAACAAAGAACAAAGGTTTGGTGTAATTTCTGGATCTGCATGCTAAGCACAGAACAGTGGCAGAACAAAGGGTTTGAGAGCTCCTTGGCTCTGAGGAGGACAACCTTCCTGCCCAGCCTTGTCTCTAATTATGAAGTCTTCTGCTTAGGTTATTCTCTCTGTGCACTGTCACCGTTTCCATCCAGTCCCAGAAGGTGACAAAGGATGCTCCTCTATCCAGTTAACATGGGGAGCTGCAGTGATCCACGTTAGCTCCAGGGACTGTGCAAAGGACAATGAGTCCTACAGTCTACACTCCTGCGAGGCAGAGAGCTGGGAGGCATAGTAACAGACACTGGATATACTGGCTTCTGCTTTGAGAGGAGTCTTGCTGTAAGGATCTCACCAGGTAATTTGCCCCAGCAGAACAGTCTCTGTTGTCAAGCTAGTGATGAATTACACTGGACATACTTGTGTCATCTGAGTAATCACCTGTAAGCCCAATTACAATACAGCAGTGTTCGATAAGAAGCTTCTGACAGGAAGGCACAAAGCAGTGCAATATTGTATCATTGTAAGTGCTGCATCTTCTCATCCTGGTGAGTCAGAATGGAGAAAGAAAGCACAGTGACCCTCCCTGCTTCCCCCAAGCCATGGGGGTTCCAAGTCACAACCTATGTTGTGCCTTCAGTACATGGTCAAGGTGGGATGCACCACTCCTCCCAGTCTCAGCTGTGATTTTCCTGGTAGGCACAGACCTATACTTTTCTTTCTTACCATCCTATTTTATTTTTTTCCTGTGGAGGCAAGACATCTATACTTCCATTTATTTATTATGTTCTTAGCCTTGTTCCACTTCTCCAGACCTTTATCTATTTGGGTCTGACTCCAAATACCAGAATATATTTATGGAATAAGTAATTTTAAAATTTGATTTTGCTAATTATTACTTCATTATGGCTCAGTCCCAAGGGATCGCTTGAGGTTTTGATAGCTTTCTAATGAAATTGTTCTAAAGCTCATTTTGAGGTTCATCAAAACATGCAAGGATTTTTCATCTTTATGTATCTTTTGAAATTGTTAATGTTGTTAAATAAAATAGGAGTCTAGTGAAAAATGCAGCATGGCACCAAGTACACTAGGTAGGACTTCGAAGAAAGGACTGAAGAGGGTTGTAATTTAAAATCTTTTATGAGGAAAGTTTTCCAGATTAGTTAAAGAAAATTAAATGGAAAAAGTTCTGTGGATTCAACAGAGAGCAAAATTAGCTCCTCAACTAAGATGAAGACTGAACCTGCTGGAAATTCAATGTCCCTGTTGGGGGCTGGAACACCTCTTCTATGAGGACAGGCTGAGGGAGCTGGGATTGTTCAGTCTGGAGAAGAGAAGGCTCTGGGGAGACCTAATAGCTACCTTCCAGTACCTGAAGGGAGGTTATAAAAAGACTGGAGAGGGCCTATTTACAAAGGCCTGTAGTGAAAGGATGAGAATCCCCTCCTTCTACCTGCTGCCCACACTTCTTTTGATGCAGCCCAGGATGCCATTGACTTTTCTCGCTGCAAGTGCACATTGCTGGCTCATATTCAGTTTATCATCCACCAGCACCTCCAAGTCCTTCTCATGGCTGTTATCAATCCACTCATTTCCCAGCCTGTATTTATACTTGGGATTTCCCCATCCCAGGTGCAGCACTTTGCACCTGGCCTTGTTGAACTTCATGATGTTTGAACAGGCCCAACTCTCACATCTGTCCAGGTCCCTCTGGATGAATACCTTTTCTTCAATGTGTCGACCACACCACACAGCTTGGTGTCATCAGCAGATGTGCTGAGGGTGCCCTTGATCCCACTGTCAATGTCACTGATGAAGATGTCAGACAGCACTGGTCCCAGTACTGACCCATGAGGAACACTACTTATCACTGGTCTCCACTCAGACATTGAGCCCTTGACAGCAAGTCTTTAAGTGTGGCCATGTAGCCAATACCTTATCCATCGAGTGGTCCATCTGTCAAATCTGTGTTTCTTCAATTTAGAGACAAGGATGTCATGAGGGACAGCGACAAAGGTGACGTCAGTTGTTTTTTCCTTATCAACTAATGCTGTAGATGTTAAGCTATATTTCAAGTCACCTTTGTTCATAAAATGCTGCTTAACCTGCTGGAATGGGAAGTTGGGAACCAAATTTGTTTCTTTCCAAGCACATTCTGCACATCAACAGTTATTGAAGTGCTTGCATGTCTGTAACCATAAGGGAATCAGGACCATATTTTTCCTTTTAATTTACAAGATTGTTTGCACACTCGGATGCCAGATGGCTTGAACTTTAAGTTAGGGGATAATGAAATCAAATACCAGCCTCCCATCCTGAGAAGAGGAGAGAAAATCCATCTGAATAGACAGCTTCTTGATGAGTGCTCACGAATGTCTCCATGAAGGGCTTAAAGCCTCTGCAGGTGCAGCAGTCAGACCAGCAGGTTAAAACTTCAGTCCTTCCTGAACCATGACTTCAGGCTATACCAGAGAATAACAGCTGCAGACCCTCCATGCCTGCTATGGGATGTGGAGATCATTGGATATGCAACTATGAATTCTCAAATCTTACTTTCAGTCACTACCTCTCTCTGCTCCTCCACAGTCCTCTTCTCCTGTGGGGTGCACAGCCCTCTGTGGTTAGGCTGAACCTGCTTTCTGTGACCTTGCTGCGAGGCTGGAGTATTTGGAAGAAAAAACCCCAAGGACCTGCAAGTGTGAATTTCACCATGATGAATATCTGTTCAAAATGAGACACTGCAATTTGGGTATTGCATCAAGCTAGTTGTGGATGACAGAGGAAGCAAAGAACATCACTTATTGGGCAGGTAAGCCTCATCAGGGAAGTGTTTGCTTCCACCTACTCAGAAGCCTAGATGGGTAGATCAGATACCTGTGCCATCATCATCTAGAGAGAGGAGAGAAGAATCCTTCTCTCACTATCACTACAAACTGCAGGTTTTCATGCACTTAAAATGTTATTTATGTGATTGGTTTTAAAGTGGTCACTAGCCTTACAGAGAACATGTCTGTCATCCTGAGGCAGCTCTGAGTGCCATTTCTCACAGTGCAGATGATCTTCAGGCCAGGAACTGAAGTCTAGTGGAGCTGGATGGTCCAGGCCAGACCATGATACAGCCTAGACACCTCTATAAGTGAGGAAATTAAGTTTTTTCTCCTGAACACAAATCACTGGATTACTGCCCCCAAAACTCTTTATTCCTAGATCTTATGCTGCAGATCTTCTCACTGCCATTGATTGAGCCTAGTGAAGTGGAAATTAACTGTCTTCAGACTTGCCTTGTGTTTCTCCCTGCTTCTTTCTCTATTGCTGCCACTAGGATTTGTCTTTCAGCACTGTTGGATGCTTCTATGGGGAAATGATTGGCACTAATTGATAAAATGCTTTCATTTACTTCATGACAGAATTACTAGAGGCTGATAATTGATGGAATGATATCACATAGCTTTTTTCCATTGATCACATTAATTATATATCCCGCCTAGTTTCTTGTCTGCAGCACTGTTGCTTTCATTCATGGTAATTTAACTAGATCATGCATTTGATTAGAAAACAATTAAGTATCATTATATATAGGAAGAATCCAGCCATAAATAGTGTCCTGATCTTTGTGATTTAATATTAGGAAGGCATTCATTTTTTTTAGAGTATATTTTGGAGGAGTATTTGCTTCATTTGTTTAGAAAGAGGCTGGTCCAGAGTCCACTGAACTCAGGAAGCCATCCTGTCAGTTTAGCATGATGTGGATCTGCATGTTAATGAGATCATCACAGTGAAAGGTATCAGCAGGTGCTTCAGAGCTTTCTAGATCTTTTTAATGAAGATTAAGTAAAAGTTTAGTCTTGGGAAGACACACTGTGGAACATAAGTATTTTTTCTAGAGAACATAACTCCAGAAAAAGGTTGTGTGAGGGCTGTGAGAGCACTGAGGTCTTAGAGAACAGGTATTTTGTGGAAATCAGATTTGAGTGCCTGACAAGAGACTGCAGAAAGATAAAAATACTGCCTGGTTGTTAATGTTGAGTTTTGTCCCAGAACTTAAATTTCTTCACAAGTGTAATGTATCACAGTTAGGATGAGATCCACCCTTGCTCTGCTGATTCCTCTCCCGTTACAAGGTCAACATTACTACTGAACAGGTCAGAGTGAGTTAAAGACACATTCTTGGTTTTGCATCAGGCATTTGGAGATGTAGATTTCTGTATAGACAGACTGAGTTTCACAGCTCCTCAGCTGCTGCCATTTACTCTGTCTGAAGTCCTTGTGCCAGAAGGCCTGGAAATCCCTGATCCCAACCTGGTCTGAACTTGCCTGAATATGTGTCATTTCATAGAATCACAGAACCACTGAATGGTAGGGGTTGGAAGGGACCTTGTCCATGGCTGGACACAAAGCAGTGTCACCTACAGCAGGCTTTCCATAATCATATCCAGGCAGGTTTGGAATCTCTCTGGAGAAGGAAACTCTGCAGCCTCTCTGAGCAGCCTGGTCCAGACTCTGGCACCCTCACAGCAAGTTTTTCCTTATTTTTATGTGGAACCTGCTGGGTTCCAGTTTGTGCCATTACCCTTTGTCTTGTCACTGGGCACCACTGACAATAGTCTGGCCCCATCATCTTGACCCCTACCCTTTAGATATTGATCAGCACTGAGAAGACCCCCCTCAGTCTTCTCCAGGCTAAACAGCCCCAGAGCTCTCAGCCTTTCCTCAGCACAGAGATGCTTCAGTCTCCTCAGGGCATTTGTAGGCCTCCTCAGGGCCTCTGCTGGACTCTCTCCAGTAGTTCCTTGTGTCTCTTGAACTGGGGAGCTCAGAACTGGACACCATACTGCAGATCTGGCCTCATTAGGGCAGAGTAGAGGAAGAAGATAACCACCCTTGACCTGCTGAATCTGCATTTCCCATCCTCTTAGTCACAAGAATAGGATGGAGGCCTTGGAATGCCTTGGTTATTTTGTTGTCTAATAGACTGTATCTGCGTGAGACAAGAGGCTATGCTGTAGCTTACCTTGGTGCAGAATGGACTGCGGAGGTACCATTCATCTGGAAATGTTAAAGACCTGAAGGTTGCTGGCATCAGACCTTTTTTACTTCTTCTGGGCATGTGAGTGTGTATCCACTTTCACTACTTATAGAGGTCCCATCTTTGGAGGAAAATAACTCCAGCTCCACAGCATTCAAGCAAATGCTTGGTAAATAGGGTCATTTGTGCAGAAAGGACAGACATGTCCCTTTCCAGAAGGCAAACATCCTTATACTGAATGTTTGGAGTCACCATACGTTTACAGTTGTGTAATAAAATGCACATCTGTGCTGTGAACATCTCTTAAAGCTCTTTCATGTTGAGCCTTAAAGACAGTGCTCTTGACTTCCAGTAGTGTTGGTGGGAACAGAGCTCTTTCCCACATTGAGACACACAACCTTCCCACCTTTCACAGCCCCCCCAAGAAAGGCAAAAATGCAACTGCAGACTACAGTGAAGGAAAGCACTGAAAATCCTCAAGACCCTTTCTCTTCTGCTGTCTTCCTTCTGCTTCCTCTGCGTCCTTGGGATGAGATTGGGAGGTTCATTGAAGCTGTTGTGCTTTTAGTCTGTGTTCTTAGAAGGCAGTGATTACAGCTTTTCTCTCTAATCTTGTCTTTCAGTTAAAAAGAACTAAAATGTTAATTTCTAGATTTCCTGGTTAGGAAAAGTTGAGCTATAAAAGTGTTGAAAGAATTCCTGCATGGCCATGAGAAAGTCAGGGTAGGAAAAAAGAAAAAAAAAAAAAAAGAAAAAAAATGGAGCACTGGTGCTCCTTGGTTACTCTCAAAGGGACTTAGATCACACTCAGGTGGTGCTAGAAAATGGGCTGTGAATTGAGTCTGAGCCTGGCCTTCTTCCATTGCCTGCCATGCAAGTATAAAAAGGAAAAGAATACTTAAACTGTCTCTAAGATATAGGACACCCATAGAAGAATCCTGCAATGGCCAGGGTGACCAGTAATAACTTTAAGGAAAAATACAATGTCTGTAGTCAGCCATGGTCCCACCAGTTTGGAGAGGTAAGAAATATAGTGATGTCATTTCAGTTCACTGACTGAACTGGAAAATAACATAGAATTACTGACAGACTTAGCTTCAGGGTTTGGATTTTTTTTTTTTTTCCATTTTCTTTACAACCAAATTAAGCAACTGTTGAAAATCAGAACACTTAATGCAGAAGATGTCTTCCTATTTTTCTGAAATGCAAAAAACCCATACTTTTTTTTATTTTTTTAATCCCAGATAGAATACATTTAATAAATTCATTGCAAGGATGGATGTAGTTGACCTAAAGTTCCCTTACTGACAAACAAAATACTTTTTTCCTTTTTCTTTTATTGCTGCTCACATCAGTTCCATCCTAAACCTCTCTCTATATTGCCTGCACTTCCTAAAACCCCCAGACTCTCCCAACTCTAGCCCTGAGCTCTGCTGCACACACTTGCCTTACCCACAGCAAACTCCTAAAGACCCTGTCATCTCAGCCCCTGTCTTCTCTGGGATAAAGGAGCTCCTCTGGTGCCCTTGGGATGACTGATTAAGCTGGTGCTACTGGTACTGCATGTTGTAGGGCATAATTCTGCTCCTGCTGATCAGGGAAACAAAATCTTCCAACTCAGAAAAAGCTGTCAGTGGCTGTTCACCTTTGAACCTCAGGTTTCTCAGAGGGGCAGAAACAGTTGCCTTTGAACTGGGAGGTGGTGTATTTTAGCAGTATGCAAGCTGCAGATGTTCCCTTCTAAGCTAAAAGAAGATCTGGGCTGAGTTGTACTGTACTATATGGACCACTTCGTTGCTGTGCTCTCACCATCACATTCCCAAGGTCTCCAGATCTTCGTAGCACAATGTGGAATAGCCCCATCCATCTCCTTTTCCAAATGCTGGGTAATTGGCCGAGTTTGATAAAAGTGTTCAAAAACAATCGTAGTATTGCTAATTCATTTACATCTCACTGCTGTGCCAAGATGAATGCTTCATTAGAGATAAGAAACAACATGCTTCCTTATATGCAGTCATGGCAAGCCTCCTTGCATGCTCTATCATATTATGTATGCCATCCTGCTAACTTGATTTAGCATGAGTAAGAAAACTTGTATAAAGCAGAAATTAAAGACAAATCCTACTATTCAAACCTTCCCTTCTGTCTGCAGGGTCCGTTTTCAGAAAAATTTTATCATGCATGCCTGTGATGACCTTTTCTAGTTCTAACCACCTTTGCTTCCCTGGAACTGCTTCACTCAGATTCAGTGACAAAAATTCAGCTAATATTTTTCCTCTAACTGTGGTTAGAAACAAAAAAAACCCCACAACTGTTCAGTAGCAGTGGCAGAATAGTTTTCTAGTTCTGTGTATTTAAATTACATATCCATAATCTCTTAAATCTGCACCATTCGAATAAGGTCATGATGATGTGTGGCAAGGAATGATTCTGGGAGTGGCAAAGGTTCCCACATGTGGATTGGTGATGGGCAGGAAGGGAAAGATAAAAGAAATAAGACTGAGAAAGGTGAAAACGTGGTGTGTGGTACTGCATATAGCCAAATAGGACAGAAGTGTAGGTGCACTACAGAATCAAAAGGAGGAATGGGTGCGATGCTGAGCAGAGGAAACTCAGCTACCTTGGCAGAAGTGCTCACAACTGCCCTGAAGAGCTTCTTCACTTTGGTTAATCAAACCCCAAGTCTTACCTCTTCAGGACCACACTGCATTTAGCACACAAATAAGTTTGCTTCTCTCTAAATGGTGATTTGCAGTTCCCCCTGCTCTCTGTCTTTGCCTTCTTGGATCTGCCAAGACTGAAGTGACTATGAGAACACACAGGCCAAGCACAAAGCGTTGTCTTGGGGTATCTATTCACAAACTACAGGATTTAAATGCATTCAGTCCAACATTACTTCTACGGGCAGCATTTCATTGCTGTTCTGGCTTGGGAGCCAAACATATGGCCTTCTTTGCAATGAGAGCAAGGATTCCCCTGATGGTTATCACTGACATATGAAACAGGACAAACTCTGATTTTATCTCCCCTCGCAGCAGGAAACATCTGTGGTCTTGGGAGCACTGGGACAGGGCAGGAAAACCACAAGGCAAAGGGTATTATAGAGAGGGGAAAGGAAAAAAAATTAATTGACATTGAAAACAATCCTTTGTCTCAAACTGAAATGAAGTAAGGGAGGCTCTAGTATCAGGTAGAACTGCAGCAATATTGCTTAAAATGCAGAAAAGGAGCTCAAAGACAGTGCCTCTAAGAAACTTCACTCTGAAGGATGTGTGTGCCTCTTGGCCTCTAAGGGTGAGTGTTCAGATTCAAAACCACCAGGTTTTTAAAATGGAACAAAAATGCCTTGCATGAGTGAGCTAGGGAACAGTGGTCAGAGGGGACATTGTCTGTGGAGTGGAGTGCATGGAAAAAAACAGTGTCTCCACAGTGAAGTCTTACTCAAGACCTTTCTTAGAGAAGTATTGGAAAAATACCAGGATGTCCACCCTTGCCAAGGAAGCAAACAGGACAGGGAGAAAGAAAATCTAATAAGTGAACTGAGATATTCACAAAGATATAAACAGACCCAGGGGAGACCCTGCTGGTGGAGGTCTGTGTTTGAGTAGCCTCCTGCAACTTAGCCTCAAAGAGAACAATCAGATTTATTCAAGGAAGATCCCAGTGGCAAAGGTCATGTCAGGATTAACTCTGGCCACAGGCAGTGTTCCATTTTATAAAGCATATTCAGAAACCTGTTGGGCCTTTGGAGCAAAGGTACTTCATGCTTCAGTAGAACAGGTCACTTGACGTTACATGAAGACTTAGTTTTAAACCTTATTTCAGAAAAAAAAACCAACAAACAAAGAAACAAACACAAAACAAAACAAAAAACAACCTTATATTTTCATCTCCTTGTATGATTTTGTCAATGGCCCAAAGGTCAGAATCTTGTCAAAGGCTACAGAAATACCCAACAGACATGGATCTGGACTGTGTAATATTAAAGCTCAGTTATCTCTGATGCATTTGGCTTCTCTACCTGGAAAGAAACCTGCTCCTGGACTGTGAGTAAAAAAATAACTGTCAGATTGATTCAATTAGCAGTAGTTATTCATACAGCATATTCAAGATGTGATGCCTTGCGGGAGAACATGTCGGACAATCACATGCAGACCAATATGATCATGTGAATGCCACTTTATTAGCTACAGGGTGCAGTTTATATAATCATCTCCTCTATGTTTATGCTACTTGAAACATTATCATTGGCTAAGCGTACAGTGGCGTACAGCAGTGGTATGTGGTGTACAGCAGTCTCTTATCTCTCATGTGCTTCTCAGCATTTGGGAGTTGTCTGCTCCATTCACTTACTCTCTTCTTTTCGCCTCCGAGTGTCCTTGACTGAGGCTTAGGCTTCTTCTGCTAAATAGGCTGGATTGCTCTCATGTCCATTCCTTGCTAATAAATCCTCAACAATGCCTCTGAAGAGGTTTCTAGAGATAAATACAAATACTTGATGTCATGGAGCTAATGTGTACAGCAGTTAAAACCAAAACTTCATGGAGAAAGAAACAGCAAGCCACAGAGCTAAGGCATGATGGAGCAGAGATTTATATCACAAGAATATAACAGCACTGAGCTGAGAAGCCCCCATAAGTAACTTTCCTCCAGGAATGGCACACGTCAGTCATACTGATGCCAGGTTTATTGAATGTTCACTGCTGTCTTTATGTATCAGGTTAAACACTCTAAAGATGAATAGTTACACTAAGTGTCAGGGAGGCAGATTCTCATATTGTTTATTGCCTGTATTGTCCTAGGTCTTGGTACCCATAGAGTTGTGATAGTGCCTTGAGACAGAAGTGGTAGGAACACGTTTCCACAGGACTGTGCATAGAATCATAGAATGATTTAAGTTGGAAAAGACCTTTAAGATCATCAAGTCCAACTATTAATGCTACTCTACCAAGTCTACCATTACACTGTAGCCCCAAACACCACATCTATACAGTTTTTAAACACTTACAGGAATGGTGACTCAACTACCTCCCTGGGCAGTATGTTCCAATGCCTGACAACCCTTTCAGTGGAAAAATGTTTCCTAATAGCTAGCTTAAATCTCTCCTGGTGCAGCTTGAAGCCATTCCCCTTTGTTATGTCACTTGTTACTTGTGAGAAGAGACCAGCGTCTACCTCTCTACAACATCCTTTCAGGTAGTTATAGAGAGCAAGAAGGTCTCCCTTCAGCTTCCTTCAGACTAAATAGCCCCACTTCCCTCAGCCGCTCTTCATAAGACTTGTTCTCCAGGCCCTTCACCAGATTAGTTGCTCTTCTGTAGACCTGTTCCAGTACCTCAATGATTTTCTTGCACTGAGGTGCCCAAAACTGAACACAGTAGTTGAGGTGCAGCCTCAACAATCAGCGGGACAATCACCTCCCTGGTCCTACTTGTCACACTATTTCTAATACAAGCCAGGATGCCATTGGCCTTCTTGGCCACCTGGGCACACTGTTGGCTCATATTTAGCCACTTGTTGCTCAGTACCCCCATGAGTGTTTGCTTGGGTCAAGGGGATCTTCCTGTGAACAGCTTTCACACCAAGCATAAGATAAGAGACAGAAGGATTGAGAGCAGTCTGAGAATCACAGAATGTTAAGGGCTAGAAAGGACCTCGAAAGGTCATCTAGTCCAACCCCCCTGCCAGAGCAGGACCACCTACACTAGGTCACATAGGAATGCATCCAGGCAGGCCTTGAACAGAGAGGGAGACTCCACAACCCCCCTGGGAAACCTGTTACAGTGTCTGTCACCCTCACTGTGAAAAAATTCCTCCTTATGTTTACATGCAACTTCCTGTGCTTCAGCTTCCACCCATTACCCCTTGTCCTATCATCAGGCAACACCGAGAAGAGCCTGGCTCCATCCTCCCAGCACTCACCCTTTATATATTTATAAACATTGATCAAATCACCCCTCAGTCTTCTTTTCTCCAGGCTAAAAACCCCAGCTCCCTCAGTCTTTCCTCATAAGAGAGATGTTCCATTCCCTTAATCATCTTTGTGGCCCTGCGCTGGACTCTCTCAAGCAGTTCTATGTCCCTCTTGAACTGGGGGGCCCAGAAGTGGACACAATACTCCAGATGAGGCCTTACCAGGGCAGAATAGAGGGGCAGGAGAACCTCTCTCGACCTACTGGCCACTCCCCTTCTGATACATCCCAGAATGGCATTGGACCTCTTGGCCACAAGAGCACATTGCTGACTCATGGTCAGCTTCCCATCAACTAGGATCACCAGGGCCTTTTCCCCTTCGCTGCCTTCCAACAGGTCGGTCCCCAACCTATACTGACACCTGGGGTTGTTCTTTCTCAGGTGCAAGACTCTACACTTGCCCTTGTTGAATTTCATCACATTTCTTCCTGCCCAACCCTCCAGCCTGTCCAGATATCTCACAGCCTGATGCTGTGTCAGACACTCCACCCAGCTTGGTGTCATCAGCAAACTTGCTGGCAGTGCACTCTGTGCCCTCATCCAGGTCATTGATGAATATGTTGAACAGAACCAGTCCCAGCACCAACCCCTGTGGAACCCCACTAGTTACAGGCCTCCAGCTAGACTCCATCCCACTGACCACAGTTCTCTGGCTTCTTTCCTTCAACCAGTTCCCAATCCACCTCACTACCTGATCGTTCAGACCACACTGCCTCCGTTTAGCCAGAAGGATGCTGTGGGAGACAGTGTCAAATGCCTTACTGAAATCAAGATAAACCACATCCACTGCTCTACCATCATCTATCCACCTGTTTATGTCCTTATACAAGGCAATCAGGTCGATCAAGCATGACCTCCCCTTGATAAAACCATGTTGATTCCTCCTGATGACCCCCTTGTCCTTGACATGCCTAAGGATAGTGTCAAGGATAAGTTTCTCCATTATCTTTCTGGGAATGGAGGTGAGGCTGACCAGTCTGTAGTTGCCAGGGTCCTCCTTCTTGCCTCTTTTGAGGATTCGAGTGATGTTTTTCCGTCCTCCAGTCCCCAAGCAGCTCTCCTGTCTGACATGTCTTACTGAAGATAATGGAGAGTGGTCTGGCAATGACTTGTGCCATCTCCCTCAGCACCTGTGAATGCATGCCATCACGACTCATGGACTTACGGATGTCCAGATTACTCAGGTGTTCTTTAACCCAGTCCTCATCAACCAGGGAAGACTCCTTTGTTGTGTTATCCTCTGGTGCCTCGGGTGTCAGGAGCTCCTGAGGACAGTCTTCAGCAGTATTGACAGAAGGCATTTAATAACTCTGCCTTCTTTGTGTTATCTGTCACCAGGGCATCCACCTCATTCAGCAGAAGGCCTACATTGCCTCTAACCTTAGATTTTCCTTCAATATATTTGAAAAAGCCCTTTTTGTTATCCTTGACCTCCCTTGCAAGGTTGAGTTCCATCAAGGCCTCAGCCTTCCTAGTTACCTCCCTACATCCTCTGACAACAGTCTGATACTCCTCCCAGGTAGCCATCCCCTCCTTCCATGATCTGTAGACCCTCTTCCTCTTAAGTCTACGTCACAGTTCCTTACTTAACCATGCAGGTCTCCTGGTTCTCTTTCTCAATTTCCCACCTGCTGGGATGCACTGGTCCTGAGCTTGGAAGAAGAGGTCTTAAATGTTAACCAACTATCATGAGCCCCTCTGCCCTCTAGTAACCCGTTCCATGAGATTTCACCCAGCAATTGTTTGCAAAGGCCAAAGCTGGCCCTCCTGAAATCCAGGGGTTTGGTCCTATTTGATATCCTGTTCCTGACAGACAAGATCATGAACTCCACCATCTCATGATCACTAAGGCCAATATATGTGAATTATATAGAGCTATCTTTCTGCAAATACAAGCCCTGCCTACTTCTCAGATTCTGATATGGACTTTGGTGGACAGTCCAAAGTGTACATCTACAGACATGCTGTCCCCGAAGGGCTTAGAGATAAGAGACTGCAAGTCCCAAAGTCTGTAGAAGAAAATGAACCTCCCTGTGTTCTGACCAGCATGTGTTCACTGTCTCATTCATATTTGTACAACAAAAAGCTTTAATTACAATCTGTTCCTCCTTGTTTAGGATTACATGTGGTAACAATATAATTATGACTGACCCCAGTAGCAAATAGAATGAGTTTGTGGCATCTCCTTCTCTGGAGACTTTCAATACCCACCTGAATGTGGTCCTGGGCAACCTGTTCTAGGTGAACTTGCTTTCGCAGGGGGCTTGGACTACATGATGTCCAGAGGTATCTTCCAACCCCTGACATTCTGTGATTCTGTGATACTGGCTGGATGTAATCCTGAGTAGGCTAAGTTTCTGTTTCTCAACAAGGTGTCCTGAGTGGTACAGGTAAAGGCACGTCACTTATGTCCCTTCTTTCCTAACACATGTAATGGCAAGCTTGATCTGGACTTTGTTTTAGACTGCTGTGACAGATTGATGATCAAACTCTCCAGGTTAGATAGTCCAGTCTGTTGTGCTGGAGCAGGGTAGAATGCCAGCACAGGACAAATGCAAAGAGCATAAAATAAGTAATTGCATCTGTTATCATTTATCCCAGCATTAAAACATGAAAAAGTTTCTCCAAAACTCATGAAATTGTAAAATATTATGTTTGTTTGTTTTTTTCCCCCTCTTTTTTTTTTTCTCCAATGTAAATCTGCCAAATTTCTGCACATTGTATGTTCATCTTCTTTCTCCAGACAGCAGGACTGAAAACTTTTATTTGTTAATAAAGCTGTGTTACTCAGGGAGTAGACAGAGTCTAGAAGATGCAGTATTTAAAAAAAAAACAAACCCAAACATAGGAAATAATGCTGCATTTCACTGGGTAGAATCTTTGGATTCGATATAATTTTTATTTTTTTTTTTTAATTGAACTACTGAGCTTTTGACTGCAATAGGCAATGCCACACTCCCTGTACCTCTCAATACCAAACTCATTACTTAAAAGCCGAGAAAACATTTTAACTATGTAGTCTCAGAACTGGCCATTACTTTTTTTTTTTTTAATTGAAACTTATATTTCGTCACTCACAAGAGACATGAAAAATCAATTTCACAAGACATATGTTTTAAAGCAACATATAATTGCTTCCAAATAGCAGCTTAGACTAGAAGTGCCTCCTTCAATTACACAGCAACAGCATTTCAGAATTAGAGCACAATGTATATTACTTTCATGACAAATCAATAAAAAAAATAAACAACCAGCAGCAGCATCCCATGCTGATGCTAAGTCCACTCCCAGGATAAATTTTATAGGCCTTATGAAAACAGGCTTTATATTATGGCATCACAGGCAGCACTTCCAGTACTATTGTGCATTTATGCAAATTGGTTTCTGTAGATAGGACAGACAGGCTGGAATCACGGCTTTTACTGGTACTCACTGCAGAGAACTGCTTTCTTGAAATTTTGGGTACTTTGAGAATAGATAAGACAGGGAAGTGAAGTTGGGAATGAAGATTAGATGAGAAATACTGAGATTTTGCTGTCTCTTCCTTTCTGAAAAGAGAAGAGAAAACGTATTTTAAAATAATTCACTCTTAACTGATAACAGAAATTTGGGACAGGTCTTGCAAAATTTAAATTTCACTTTCAATCTTTGAAGATATTTATTTCTCTTTTAGTATGATTGTAAGTGAAATTCTGAGACAAATGTAATTGTCATGGTTTAGGGTCAGAGCGGCTACTTAGACCTATAACAGATGCTCTCTGTTAATGACCCTTCCTCCCCAAAGAGGAAGAGAAAGGGAATAAGGGAGAGAGACTTAGTGATTAGAAAAGGAAACTAAAACAGCTTTAATGACAATAATAATAATATAGAATATATACAAATATATACAAAACCAGTATCATACCCAACCCCCCTGATGGCAATTACATCACTGTCACCACTGATGCCATGGAGCTGGCACCGGGGTGGTCCCAGACTGGGCCCT
>VWZY01002101.1:164794-179623 GCA_013399075.1 Chloroceryle aenea | reverse complement strand
GCCACTTAATATTCCTGAATCTCCCTTATCCCACTTTTTGAAACCTTTTCCTTTCTGAGCAAGGGTAAGGGGTATGGGACATGATATTCCTGGAATAAGTATGTTTCTGTTTTATATAGCAGGATGTGACACTTACTTTCTCTTTTGCTTGTCACTCATTTTAACAGATGCTCTCATCCAACTTTCTTAGTATGGAACTAAGAAAGTGAAGAACTGCTAGTGAAGAATTGTATTCTGTGATTCTGGTCTTCCTGGATTTCTTCTTGTGAAGTATTTGCTCATGTAGAATTTATCCATATGTATATAAGGCTAAGGTTGTTTTTTTCCTGTATGCATAATGTAAATGCTCATTCTAACATTAAATTTCATCATGGCAGTTTATCACTCAGTCACTAATTGTCAGTAAATATTGAGAAAATATTTTTTTCCCACCAAAGCTAATGGAATTATGCATGGCTTTTCCTTTGTGGAGCACATATTACCCATGCTGCAGCCTTTGACCAGATGTCTTGGTTATAGTTGCTGCATTTGAGTGAAGAATGTTACAAAGAACATGACACCTAAACCATTCTCAAAAGAAAGAGTCTGATCCCGAACATCTTTTATTTCTTTTAGTGTTTTAAATGATGGCTTCCTTCCTTCATTTCTCTTTGATTCAGCAGATGATACGTATCAACAGGACTAGGTTGGGTAATATTTAATGCAAGTCATCATGCACCGATTGGATTGGACTTATTTCCATAGGTTCCTTCAACCACAAGGGTACCATATATTTTCTGTTTCTCAGTATATCAAAGCCTAGTGGCAGGATGTGAAGTTTCTGTCTGTGTATATGTGTGGGGGTCTAAGTCTGTTTCTGTGATGAGAAAGGAAAATCAGAAGAGGGGGCACAGCACAAATTGGGGTATTATGTGGGACCTAAGGCTTCCATCTCACACAGCCACCCTCTCATATCAAAGGAGCAACCACAAAATGGTCTTTTCTTGTAACAGTAGAGCACAAATAGACCTGGTTGAGGGAAAGCAATGCTCCTGTGATGAATGGAGTGGGTGCTAACATTGGGCAGGATAAAAGGGAGCTGACATGGGGTTTTAGACAAATAAGTTCAATGGGTTTCTTAAGAAAGCAAAAGCCAAGAGGAAGTCTGTGTTACGCATTTGACCAAATAATCCAATTTCAATAGAAAGATTCTAAATTGGGTTTTAGTCCTGTTTCCTTGTGTCTGGGTGAAAACTGGCAGACAATTCAGCCTGCTTATGGATCCAGAATGACCATAGTTTGAAAATAACAGGAATAATTATTATTACTAACTCTGAAACATGCAAAACTAAAAAGAAACGTGTAGCCCTTCATCAAAAAACAACAGTTTCTTTTGGTGTCAATAGCGGATATATGGGCAAGCAGGAATTCAACTAACAGAAAATCATAGGAAATAGAAAAGGGCAGTTTTGACCAGAAGAATACAACACTCCATGGTTTTCAATTCATGTAACTGTATTCCAGTGGTATCAAAGTATTTTTTATGTTATTGTCTTCACATATTTCTTCTATTGCTGGTTTTCCTTCTCAGGTTAAGCAGGTATTCTATTCAAATTACTTCTTAATTTTCAAATACTTTAAAGACCTATCTTCTCATGGCAGGTTATTTCTGTAAAAATGATATATGACTCATAAATTCCTATCTTGTTTACTGCATATCTCAACATCCTTTTTAAAATTAATTTTCCCTTTTTATTTTTGAGAAGGCCTGTAAGGATTTTGATACCATGTGACTCTTATAACTGATTTTATTTAGAAAGAGTTAGACTCTTTATAATGAACTAGTAGGTAAGTATTCACACAGAAGTACAGAAAAAAAAAATGCTGAAAAACTGAAACTAGTATTTTATTTTAATCAGACCTTTTATTTTTCCCTCAAAGGGTAATAAAAAGAATACACAGAGTCAGCACAGTTTATTTTCCACAGAAGCTGCACAGTCTCAGTGTTGTATCAGGTGCTACAGAGTCTTCTGTGGGAAATGTGGTTTCTTTGTTTGTCCTTTATATTTCGTCAGGCAGTGAGTGAAATCTGAGAAACTTCTTGAGACATGACCTGTGAGCTTTTCCCCCACAGTTTTTTACTGAGGCTGGGTGGAGACGCAGGTGTTGGTGGCTGTGGGGAGAAAACCAGTGGAAGAGGAGAAGTTGAGGAGGGAGCCTGCAAAATCCAATCCAGGTCAGACTGGGACCCCAGTGCTTGTGGTGACAGAGGCAGGTTCCATGATCAGGCTCTGATTTCAGCCATCTCTATTTTGATGAGAAATGGGAAGAAAAGGGAATAATTTTGATCTGGCAACATCTCTTTGGCCAGTTGCTTATCTCGAGTGGCTTGATTCAGGGAGCTGTTTTGTTAAAACCAACCACTTTTGCCTAGCTGCACATTGAATATATCTGGCTCTGGTTTAGACTTATTTTTATGTACATCCACACTCTCACACTCCCTTAATGGCTCCTTTTTGCAGCTCCCTCTGTCCTAGTCTGTGGCCACTAAAAGACCATTTCATTGTTAGAAAACCAAGGCTTATTTACTGGGAGTGACCAAGTTAATGCAGAAACAATTGGGGGCTGGGGAGAACATATCTACTACAGTTTATCATTTTGAATAAGCACTAAAACAACTGTTGGCCATCCCTGAATACTTCACTTCTTGGATCAACAGAGGAGACCTGCCAGACAGCAGATTATATATTCCACAGCTGAAGTGTTTGCATAACTTTTCAGTGGCTACCATTTAAAGAATGAAAACCACTGATGGGCCTTTTCTTAATATATTCCCCCAAGTTTGACATGTTCACAGTGTACTGCCAGCAATCATTTTGTACTTGTAAGGCAAGTTTACTCATATCTTCACCCTGGCTTCTGTGCCAGCTAGCAAGAAGGGACTGGCCTTCCTCGTTTTCAGTCTTGGCATTCAAGTGCAGACAGTGTGGGGAGCACCCAGCCCTCTGCACCCATGGTGGGTGCTGCCTCCCAGCCGAGGAGAGTGTGAACTTGGAGAGTCAGTTTATGTGTTATCAATAATGCTATCTAGAAAACATTTGGGCATTTTGGTTGTTTGCCCAGTGACTCAAAAGAAATTGTCTGGTTTGTTTTTTTTTCTTTGCTTTTTCTTTTTTGTTTGTTTGTTTTGTGCTTTGTGCTTTGTGGGTTTTTTTTATTTCTGTTTTTTGTTTTGGAGGAAAAGAAAACGTGACTACATCCAATTGCAACATTGGCTTTTACCGCATTCCTATCACTGTCCAGATTTTGTCTTTACTAAGGAATTATCCAAGAACCAGATTTCCTTTTCTGAGTAGAAGGTGCTCAGATAAGCCTTCCCACTCTGTGACTGTTGAGTACATGTCTCGATATAGCTTTTCACCCTTTGAATCCTGAGGGGTTTTGAAATCTTTAGGGGCTTTTTCCACCAACCATCACCCTCCTTGGGTTGCCTAAATTATGGCTTAGCCAAATCCACGCAGGCCATGCACCTTCCTCTTGTGGCAGGCTGGTGCTTGGGAAGGCTGGGCCACTTTCCCACTGATGAGAGTGAGCTGAGTTTTTCACATCAGAGGAGAGCATTTGCTATTTTTGCTGCAAGCCAAAGCTGAGTATTGTCTCTGAAATTGCAGTCTGTATGCCAAATCACAAAATGAACCCCACAGTGCACTACAATCAGTGAAAGAAATAGGATCTGAGAAGATAATTAGCACTCTGTTTAACTGATTGCCCCACTAAAGAATAAAGTGAAACCTTTCATGTTCTTCCATAGAGGAGACATGCTAAGACCATGTGTACTGGGTTACATTTGAATATAGAGTTTTTTTTCTGTCCCCATTTCTCTTCTGTTCCATAAAATAAATCAGGGTCTGGAGTCAGAGCAAACAAGCAGTTTTGCATAGCAATTGTCTTAGAAAATTGCCCTTTTTCAGAATGCTAACCACCTCTTATTTTCTGGGAAATATGTTGCCTTATGGTGCACGTTAGATACAATGAACAATGAGATGGTACACACTGGACAGAGATGAATGGTTTAGGAAGAAGTTACAATATTCTTTATGACCTGTTAAACCTGTGGGAGTTTTCTCTGCACACTGCTGAGGAATTATGGCATTTCACCCAAACAGTAACAAGGATACCTGGTCATATGTAGTAATTTCTGTGACTCCTAAGAAATTAAATGCTGCCATATAAAAGGGGGATATTATTTATGTCTGCTGGCACTAACTTTGAACTTCCTTCTTTGAACAGGATGTTAGACCACCAAATGACCTGCAGATTTCTCTTATAACTGATTTTTTTCTACAGTTTTCGTTAACTCAGAAAAACATTCTGTACTTGCTGTTCTGTCAGTCAGTATCTTCAGACATGCTGTTGCATATTGATACGTTTTTCTTGTTCTTTCTATTCATACATAAGCACATTTTTCTTGTTTTATTTATATTGTAATATGGGTATGGTGGACATAGTCTACACGAGCACACTCTTTACAGACACATGCTTTAATTCCCAAGAGATCCATCATTCAAAATGTGGGATGCTGTACTGAAGGTAGCAGGCCACCTTTGGGTTCACCCATTCCTAACCCACCTGCAATATCATTTTTCTTCTGTGTCCAGTACAATACATTCTGGGCTAGGAGAGTACTTAAAAAGGGCTAGGTGTTATTGTGCAGTGCTAGGGGTGGTTGGGCAAGGAACAAACTAGCTACAGTCCAAAAGGTTGGTACCCTACTGAATGATCACCTGAACACAACAGCTATCCAGCGTGACTCCTTTCTTGATGGTTGATTTACCAGCGCATCCTGTGACATTTGAGCCTTGCTGTGTGCCAAGCTTCACTTCCATGCCAGTTTCCCCAACTAGCTAGTTTTCTACTACCTTTCAATGGAAATGTAGTAGGTGATGACCTGATCAAACTTGAGAATCAGGGCACTACTACCATAGGTTGAAGCTTGAAGGTTGCCATCATGCTCAAATTTAGCAACTGAAAAACTAGGCAATGTACTCCACAGAGAGACCTCTGTTCTGTAATTGACAAAGGGAATCTCAGCATTAGGTTTCTGAAACATTTGCAAGTTTCATGTAGGGCAGAATAAGTCACAGGAACATATCTAGCTATTTTATGGCTCTGTAAAAGGCATGAACAAATCCTAACTTTGAGTAAGAAGTCAGATGAATCCTGTGTAGAATCACTATAGATACCATGAAAAAAGTCAAAGCCCTGCAGCACCTATTGGGTTGGAATTGAGAATCCCTCTGTTAAGAGACTGAGAATCCCTTGAAAACTGTGCTTCAAAACATTTCTTTCAGGTTAAACCATCTAAACTTGGCGGTGCTCCACTTTTCAGGCTGTACAGTATTTCACTGGATTCCTTTTCACATGTGGTTTAACAACACCCCCACGCCAGCTCTTAAGTGCCAAAGAAATTATGGAGTGGAGGAGCACAAACAAGGGTGGACACTGAGGCTAGGGGAGCTTGCAAGAGGGTTTATGCAAAGGCAGATGCCAGGTAAATATAGATTCCTGTTAACTTATTTCAATAAAATACTCTAAAAATGGAGCATTAAATAGTCTAGCTGAACCTATCAGCTTCATCTGTTCTCTTTATCACTGGTGTCCATCACTTCGTTAACAGCTATACATGGGACATGTGGTATCCTCCTTCACTGAACAGCTAGCTTGTGCACACAGGCGCATACATGCCATTTAGGTGTGACATTTTTGCAAGTTTTATCTCTGTCACATTTACACAGAACCAGAGGATTACTGTTAGGATCATCATTAGTCTGAAAAAACAATACATACTGCTAGGTCATTTGCTAAGAAATGTGGCTTAAAAGTATTCTTGAGAATACATAGTTTTCTCAGGGTTAAATTATTTTGCTCTGTCCCTAAAAAAAGTCCGTGAAGGAAGAAAAAGGAGTGAGAAACTAAGAGCACAAACTCGGATGGTGGGAGGAGATGCACTGATGTAAGCAGAGCTCTGGTCACTGCTGTGTCACTGTGGTCAGTGACTCTCCAGACTCCATGCAGACTTCTGCAGAGTTTCTGGCCCATCCATTTGAAAGCCCCAAGGGTCAGGGAATACACACAATTTGCAAAAGGGTCATGGACTGTTTTCAGGAGACCTGCTTCAGGTACCAATCAATAGTAAGAATTGAATTTTAAAATTCTAAAAATTTTAACAAAAAATTTAAAAATTTATGAGACTCTTTATTCAAGTAAAACCCTTGGTTCTGGCCTGGCTCCAAACAACAACAGAAATGTAGCCTTGTCTGGAATGAGTAACTGCTTCTCCCTGTTGGGTAGAGTAGGAGCCATGCTTCAGCAGCTATGGAAAATAGGTAGAGGGTATCGGCATCATGCATTGTCCTTTCAAGTTAAAATACTGAAGCTGCTGTTGCTGCTGAGTCAGGCAGCTACTGTAGATGGGCTCTTAACTGACTACAGGCAGGAACTTGAAACAGAAAAGTCAGCTCAAAAATCAGGCTTCCAAAGGATTTTCAAAGGTGCTTGACACTTGGATGCCCAGAGAGACACAGAAAAGAATTTACTTTCCAGGGCAATAGATTTTGATTTCACTAGAGTTAACAGGCAAAAGACATTTAAAATTTAAATTAAAAGTAAGTCAGGATAAAAACTTGAAGAATCTAAATCTATATGCAAATTTAAACCAATAAATACAGATTATATATACAGGAGCCTTACAGCAGTTAACTGATGATCTTACTGAACCACTCACAGCAGTGCTGAAAAAACCTGGGTTCACAGGTCTTCCTCCTTTTGTCACATTCAGAGACCTTCAGGAAAGTTGTCACCACCATCACTAGCACTTTGTAATCTGTCACTTCAGCTAAGGAGTTATGCTTGAAGTTGCTTACGTAGTATTAGGGTTTTTGGCTTTGGTTTTCTGAAAATTTTCTACTATTTGGTGTATATACAGCTCACAAACTTAGTTTCATTCTAAGAGTTGGCATGTTTTTCATTTTTCTGATATTTCATGTGGTAGTGCTCACTGCCTTATCTGCCTGCAGGAAGGAAAGGAAGACCGGCACCTGCAAGTCTGCCACTGAATCGGCAAGGTATTAAAAACAATTAACAAATAAACAGTCTGTTTTCCAAGCAGAACAATGAAATTGCTGAAATATAGATAAGAATTTGTTTTTCAAGTCTGGCCTCTTGATGGCTAAGCAAAAGATAGACAAAGGGAAACCTTGATTATTTGATGAGTAGATGTTGAGGTTGACCTGTCAGAGGAGGCTGGAAGTAATAAACAGACAAAATCTGTTGAGATGTGGTGCAGAGGCAAGACCAAACAGGAAGAACAAAGTGAGCAAATGCAGCAGCTTTGTTGCCTTCCTGCAGAGCTATTACTTCCTGGGGTGAAAAGTAAACTGGTAAGGGATGGGGAAGCAGCACTGGATGCAGGCATGTGAAATCCAAACAGCTCAGGTGGTTTCTTTGCATGGTCTGTACCTTCCTGCCTTGGCCACTCGTGCTGCCAGGGAGTGTGGACAGGAGGGCAGGTTTGGGACAGCACATCTGTGTGGCTAGTGCCCTTCAGAGGCCTGGGCTTATCACAGAGGCTCCCAAAGACCACAGAGCCAGCAAGCTGTTGTGACAGGGGCCAGAGACGGTGACCTGGCAGAGACTGTCAACATCTAGAGGCTGCTAAAGCAGATTGGCCTCAAGATACCAGTCTGAGTACAGTCACATGGAGTAGCTGANCCTTATTTTGCATCTCTCTCTGCCATAATGCAAAGAAAATCTGCTGTGACAGTGAGTGAAGAGCTGGTTCTGTTTTCCAAGTCTCAGCATGCACACAGACAACTAGTGTGCATCTGTGCATGTGCTGGACATCCATCCAGGAGCCTGCGCTGCCTCTTCTGAAAGGCATGGCCAAAAAGGACACCAGGGTACTTTCATTCACAGGGAGCACAGACAAAGGAGGCTGCTCTGGACTTACATTCTGACCCCAGGATTTTCTCATGTCCTCTTTCTCCACTGATCACGTTTGCATGAATCTCTTGATTTATTTGTCTCACCAATGAGGACATGGAAGTTCTCCATTGACAGCCTGCTCCTGCTCCAGTTGACCTACCACCACATCTGGATAGCAGAATGAGGCAATCTCTCTTTGCTGTCTTATTCTGGATAAGCCAATGTGAAACACATACCTTCATCTAAGCTCTCTATGTCTTGAAGTGGATAAATACATAATGTATAAGCATTTTCTGAATTGCCTGAACTCTCTCAGCTGCTACTTTTGCCTTGTGGGAGGAGCTCTCCTCCTACTGCTGTGTTTTCACTGCCATCTTGAATTCCTGAATTCTGGAGACTATTATATCCTACCCCACTCACCACCTGGTCTGGTAAAAAGCCGTGACTTCTGTCTCAGCATCACCAGTGAGAGCAGACTGATGAAGCTCACAGATTTCTTCCTTCTCTTGACTCGAGGTGCATCAGCCATCTCTGCACAGAGGGAGTCAGGTCATGAGGCTCTGACCCACTGTGGTATGATTGGGATAGGAAGACCTATTTTGATGAAAAATACCATTGCATCTGCCACAAGTGTGACAGGCAAAACAGAGAATTGTATCTGCAGTTATGTAGATACATGTACCCCACAGCAAAGCACAGTGAGAGCCTGGGCTGCGGATAGGCAAACCTCAGCTTGTCCTGTATGGCTGAGGCTGCCACAGCTCTGGTGCTCAGCACAACATGCTTGACCTTTTGTATTGCTCATGTGGTCATGACTGCCACTGACCCAGGGATGTCTATAATCCTATCACATGTTATGAGTCCACCCAGCCATGATGGTTTTCGGCAATGAAAGTGACTTGGAAACCCCATGTCTGCTGGCATCTGAGCTCTCTCATTGTTTTGCCTGATCAAAGCAAGTCAGGTATATCTGACCAGAAATATTCTCCAAGAAAAACCCAAGCTCTTGCGCTCTGCCAAAAGCAGTCCACTTCAGATATCACTGATTAGTATCATCACTCTTCTGCTAGGTTTCGCCATTGTACCTTTACCTGGCATGTCAATCAGTATCCCAAAGTGAGGGAAGAAACACCATGGACACTTTAAGATGCCCCTCAGCGTTTTCGGCAACTCCAGACAGTCCACTGAGTCTGCTTTTTCAGTGAGGTCTCAATGATACCACCATCTCTTGAAAAACAAGGTATAACTTTGGGAAGTAAAATGTACTTCCTAATGTTTTCCAATTCAATGCAATTGCCCAGCAGCCACATGCCACGTATTACAAGTATCATAACTCAAATGCCATATTTGTCACTTCTTCCTGAGCTTCCAGTCAATTAATCTCATATGTTATGCATTGAAAAAATAGTCTTTTTCAAACGAATGGAGCCTTTATCCAGCTGTTATATACTTATTGTGAAGTGTAAGAAAGCTCTGTATATGCTGCTGTTTGCCTATTTGTTATCATTTGCCCAAATGTAGTCAACATTGGTAGCTTTTTTTTTATTTCATTTCATTTCATTGCACTGCATTAATTTAATTTTGTTTTATTTTATGAACTATGTTTCTTTGATCACAATAAATGTCAGGCTCAGTAGTGAGCTCATTTTCCAGATTTTCTTTGCTGTCCTTCTCAAAGCTAAACATGATCACAGAACTGGAGCAATATTTGAACTCCTGCAAAAATTAGCTACAGTAAAACAAAATTAGTGTCATCTGCATTCAGCCCCTTGCTGACTTCACTTTCTAGAAATGTTCCAGTAAATGGTAATAGCACATTATCAAAGCGAAGTGAATTTGAATTAACACTGACAGAACTTTTACTAAAGTTATTTATAAGCTCATAATTGTATCTGTCTGAAGCCAAACTCTTATTTTAGAAATTACATATATACAGCAAGACAGAAGAAATATTTCTATGTATTACTTCTGTGAGCCTAGTTAAGTGTTACTGATATACTGTGGGCATCAAGTGCTTGGAACAAGCAGTTTGGAATCACCAGCTCAATAATTGTTTGTAGGATCTGATTTCTTCTGTAACCCATTTTTTACAGCAAATGTGTTCAGAAAGGCCACAGGTATGAAGTGCTGCTAAAAACTGAATAAACTGCAGTTACATCTCATTTGTTAAACTCTACAAAATTGCACATTTTGCAGTGGGTGTCAGAAGCAGAAAAGATGCCTGAAAAATAGAAGCACATGGCTTACAGGTGAGAGATTTACTGATCTACAGACAAACTTCTGTGATGAAGTAATATTTCCCAGCATGCTGAGAGTAATACTACTGTCATTCATCTACTTCCATATTTCCTTTTCCAGAGTGAGAGGAATGGAAACAGGAGTGCAACATGTCCTGCCTCTAGTCCCAAAGCCAGGGATACATGTCTACCTTAACGCTGTACTCAGGGATGTACCAGAATGCAGACACAAGCCCATTAAAAAAAATTAAGTGCACAACAGGCAGATGCCCTGAGGATCCCTGGCATGCAACAGTTATGTGGGAGGAACATGTGGTTCTGCTTCTCTTGTTTGGCACAGGAGAAACACCAGGGCACATGGGTGGCAGAACAAGCACAAGCATATCTGCTGCTTGGTAACATTGATCCTAAAGTCAACAGGATTAGGTATCTGCTGAGTGCTGAGAGTTAAGCACACACTTACAGGCACAACTAGGTCAGCACCAGCAGCCCGCATGGCTGAGCCTGGGCTACTGGATCCTGTGGTGGTGCTCAGGCAAAGGTAAAGGACATACGAATCTCTGGACATCTACTGAAATGTTTGCAGCAGCCCAGTACCTTGGAATAGGTATAGATATTTTTGAGTGAATATATATGGGGCAGGGAGAGGGATAAAAAAAGTCAGGTGTAGGATGACATATTCAGGTCTTAGACATACAAAAGAGGAGCAAAGTTAATGTTTGTGCTCAGTCTCCTGGTAGCTGCAAATAACCCTAGCTCTTCATAGCCCTTGCCTTACATGTATGCGCACACACACAATAATGTATATACATACATCATTAGCTTGTAGGTTAGCCCTGAATACTTGTGTGGTAGTAGGTCAAAGGAGTCAAAGCTCAAGTTTCCACTCCAGAAGGCTCTCCAGGGGAATCTGCCCTGTGTGTACAATGGGCAGGAGAGACGGAGCAGCCACATGCTGCCTTTCCTGTGGCCAGCCACCTCAGCCCCCCGAGCACAATGCTATGTCACTCTGATGCAGGACTGCCCAACAGGTGGCCTGAATATCTTTCTGTTACATTTTTAACATTTCACGCCCTGGCTGCAGCTTAAAACTGATGGAGTAATCTTTATTCTAAATGCAGGAAGTGCATTTCATTTGCATTGCTCTGATGGGATTAAAGGAGGCATTACAGTAATTAAGGTCAGAGGGGTTTGCCATTTTCTAAATCCCTAAATCCACCTCTGCTCCAAGATAATTCAGTAATATCATGGGGCAAAAGGTCACTGCAACAATTTATGACTGTCTAGCCTTCCATTACAAAGAGATAAACCTTTCTTTTGGACAAAGAGGTTTTTTTGACATGACACATATACATTATTTTCCACACAGGCATTACAAGAAACTTTGCCTCAGATACCATCTGAATCCATTAACTACCCTATGTCTTGAATATGTTGGGTTTTTTTTTCTGCTTTCAGATGTGGAAATTAGTATTTTTTATGCACACAGGCTTATATGGTTTCCATTAAAATAAAAAGCCATCTGATACAGATCTTAAATATGTGTTCCAATAAATTTCTTTCTGAGTTTAAAATATTAAGAGACCCCTCTGCTAAAATGAGAATAATAAATACACAGGGAGCATTTGGAAGATAATGTATTATTGAATATTGTGCGTTCTTATGAGCAAGCTTGCAGCAGTTATTATTTCTAATTAAATGTACATGCATTTGACACTGCTGAAGGCCTTAGCTCCCAAGGCTTTATTGTTATCTGTAATCCAAAACTGCTCAATTCAATTGAAAGAGCCCTGAAACAGAGTAATGCTGATCAAAGCTGTTCTGGGGACAGGGTGCATGCATTTATTGGCTTTCACATGTTCAGTTAGCTCCAAGCCGAACAGATTGTGCTGGATGTCCTTCTCCACTTACAGCCTTTAGTGCTGACTTACTGTAAGCTATGTCTCTCCAAAGCAGTCCTAGAAGGACTCTGCAGCATCCTTCACCAGAGGAATAGGTGCCTTGATGAACAGAAAAGGAGTTTGCAGAGTTTTTAGCCAGGTAATCACTTGATAATGATATTTTAGTTCTGGCCCTGCCACTATGTTGTACTTGACCCATCGCATCTCTGAGCTCCTCCAGATGGCCCATTCAAATCTCCCAGCAAAATTAAGGGAGTTGAAGGAAGAAAAAAATAGGTTTTGAAACTGAGGTGTTTCACTGCAATTGCCTTAGCTTAACAATGGCTGAAGAAATTATGGTTACCAAACTGGTGGAAGCAGTTTCAGTCCTACTAAGTGATGTCAGGAAGTGTGTCACGTTTTCTTGAGCCAGCTTTGCTGATACACTTGTCCCCACTGGTGGCCCCTGCGTCACTCCATCCCTGTGTCTGACAAAGTGGGTAGCAGTCTCAGTAGTGGGACAGCTTATACAAATGGGAACTAAACCCCAAGTGAAAAAAAAAAAAAATCATGCCAGAGATAATGAAGAATTAGAAGGAATTCTTTTACTTGTAGGCAACAAGGGGCAGTGAATGTGCAGTGCAAGGCCCCAGTCCATAGTCAGCTTCTTCAGCATGGCTATGTATTAGGAAATTAACCAGAGGGTTCTCTATCAAGGGAGTTATTGTCCCTGGGACACACTGTCCAGGCAGTGCAAGTAGACCTGGGAAGGCCTTTCCTTGGCCACTTGCTTGCTAACTTATGTTTACATAAATCAGCAATTTTCATGAAATTCCTGGTTTTGTTCTTTCACCAGACAAGATGTTTTCCTTCATCTCCCCACATGCAAGGGTGCCTGCCCACGCCTGTCAGACCTGTGCCTGGCTCTTGTGCAGAGAGGGGACTGTGTGTTTGTGTGCACTTGTACCTATGATCTCTCTCATTAGATGTTGGTGCAATGAAGAATCCTCATAGGCAGAAACTGACCCTGTCTTTCTGTTCCACAGAGCATTGGCCAAAATGTCAGGAATAAATCAGATATCCGTGGCTATAAAGAGGTCTACATGGTGAAAACAGACAACAGAAGCAACATGGCAGATAATGCCATCCTGCTGGTGCTCAAGATGTGCTGGTGTTTCATGTCCTGTCACAAAGCAAAAGTGTGCCCTGCCCCTGATGTAGGAGCCCAGCACTGCCAGTGAGTGTGTGCTCACCCAGCCTTGCTCCCACCCTCCTGACTCCTAGAGCTCATGCTACCTCTGTCCTGAGAAGCCTTGAGACTACTGACCTGAATTAATTTCCAGCTGGATCTGCAGAGAGCCAGCCAGGTATTGCCCATGATGCCCCACCACACATCAGCTTCCACATGTCCCTGTCCTTGGCAACCACACATCAGCTTCCACATGGCCCTGTCCTTGGCAACCACATCTAAAGGCAGGGGTGGCTCTGCAGAGGATGCTCTAGATATAGACTCACTGTGATGTAGAGACCTGGCAATATTGCAATATCCCAACCACATTATTGCAATAATTTCTCCACCCAAGAAGCCAAAGAGACAGGTATTTGAAGAATATTTTTTAAAATAGATCTCCCAAGTGAATAAAGAATAAGGAATCTGCTCAATGTCCAAAAGGATGTAACTCCACAAAAACAATGTAAATGAAGAAAGAAAAGCAATCTGTGAAGCAGGTGATTCTTGAGCACTTCTCTTAATCATGACCAACATGGCCTCTTGACCACTGACTGTTCTAGCATTGCTAAAAGAGTAGATGAAACGTCTGTGCAAAGTAAACAGCATCTGCCATCTCCACAGGCTGTTTGAAAGTGCTGACTAGCTGATCAAGAGATTAACACTGTCTGACTCCTCTACTAATAACTGATTTGCTACCCCAGCTTGGCAGTACCTTCCTAATTGTCAGTTGGAACTGCTGACATTCCTGAATATTGCTCTTCAGATGTAAATAATATTTATTTGGGGGTACAGTGGCCTTTGTTTTGATCCTGCACATTCAGATGATTTCACTCACCTGAAAGGACCAGAACAAGTTTTACCTTGTCTGCTACATCCATTTTATAACTAAAGTGTCATTATAATTGTCTCACTTACAAGGACATATTTTAAAACTTATGCTTGAAATTTTAGTATCTTGAGTTGGAATGGGATGGGTAAAGCTACTTCACAGTGGGTTTAGTCTTTGGGAAACTATTAAGCAGCTCTTCGGAATACTGAAAGGACATTTGAGTAGTTGTGTCTAGCGGGGCCATGACCAGAAAAAATTATTTTGAGAGGTAAAGACGCAGGCAATTCCACATTCTTATCAGAAAAAAAATAAAATAAAATCAAACACTGAAAGGATGTGTCTGTGTTTTGTCTATGATTTGTTTACATAGATTATATACCAACAAAAGAAAGTGCCTTTTCTGAAATTCTCATTAGGGTTATTTATGTAACTGCCTTTTAAAATAGTATGGGTTCTTATGAAAATCTTAAGNACCAGCCCAGGAGGTATTGCACTCTTGCTGGCTGGTCATTGCACATCCCTAAGTCCTGGGCAGACTCCAAGAAAGCTGATTCTCCTCAGGGGCTGCTGATGGGAAGTGGGCAATTGGTCCTGAAGGAAGCATGCAGTGGGAATGGGAATCACACCCTGGCTTGCTCCTCCTTTGCCTGTCACGCAGTTTTGAGATGTCTCCATTTTCTACACACTGCA
>VWZY01002101.1:149966-164318 GCA_013399075.1 Chloroceryle aenea | reverse complement strand
CTGAAAGGACCAGAACAAGTTTTACCTTGTCTGCTACATCCATTTTATAACTAAAGTGTCATTATAATTGTCTCACTTACAAGGACATATTTTAAAACTTATGCTTGAAATTTTAGTATCTTGAGTTGGAATGGGATGGGTAAAGCTACTTCACAGTGGGTTTAGTCTTTGGGAAACTATTAAGCAGCTCTTCGGAATACTGAAAGGACATTTGAGTAGTTGTGTCTAGCGGGGCCATGACCAGAAAAAATTATTTTGAGAGGTAAAGACGCAGGCAATTCCACATTCTTATCAGAAAAAAAATAAAATAAAATCAAACACTGAAAGGATGTGTCTGTGTTTTGTCTATGATTTGTTTACATAGATTATATACCAACAAAAGAAAGTGCCTTTTCTGAAATTCTCATTAGGGTTATTTATGTAACTGCCTTTTAAAATAGTATGGGTTCTTATGAAAATCTTAAGTATATATTTGTTTTAAGTTCAAAATCTGAAGTAACCAAGAGTTGTTTTATTCTGCTTTTCCCTATTTTAATTTCTTTATGCTTTTTTACTACATCTCTGCTGAACAGATGGCTGCTAGCTCCTGACAACAATACTTCACTAGTCTTGGCAGGATGATGATGGTTCAATCACCCATTAATCCCATGGCAGATAATGGCTGATCAGGTCACTCTTGTTGACCAGATTGTGCAAAACTGTACGTGTGGCGGGGTTTCACTGATTCCTTTGAAAGCTTTTTAATTTGAATGTGCAACATTCACATGTCAGTCATTTTGAGTCTCATGACAAATCCTCTCCCTGTCCTCTGGTGATCCTCCCATCTGGTGAAAAAGCCTTCACATTTTTCACCTGAAAAATAAAAGTCACTCACAGAAATGAAGAGTTTTCAATGAAAACCACTCCTGTGAGACGGTCACACCCACAGGTGTAATACCTGATCTTGATTTGCACCAGCAGGCCAAGATGCAGCCCAGCACAGACACCAGCCCAGGAGGTATTGCACTCTTGCTGGCTGGTCATTGCACATCCCTAAGTCCTGGGCAGACTCCAAGAAAGCTGATTCTCCTCAGGGGCTGCTGATGGGAAGTGGGCAATTGGTCCTGAAGGAAGCATGCAGTGGGAATGGGAATCACACCCTGGCTTGCTCCTCCTTTGCCTGTCACGCAGTTTTGAGATGTCCCCATTTTCTACACACTGCAATTCCAAGCAGTTTCTGCATTTAAAAATAGTAATAAATGAAAAATGAAACCAGCAGACCACTGATCAACACTGCTGTTTCGATTGTTCTCTAAATGAGAAAAATACAGAACAGTTTTACTTGCCTTAATTTCTTTCCTGCCTACTTGCATTTTTCATATGATAGTGTGGACACTGAGCAATCTGTCTCTCTAATGAATATAGTCAGTAACAGTAGGTGGGGATTTGCTTATTTGCATCCTTTGCACCTCTACATGAAATTCATTACCGGATTACATTACACTGCAAGGCTCTTGGAAGAGAGTCAAAAACACTTACAAGTCCACACTGTCACAGCCTGATTAATATTGTGTGCATGTCCACACCGTGGAGTCGTTATTCAGCCCTTACCCACGCAGCCAATGGCTGGGAAGAGATTGAGGTTTGCAAGGAGAGACACTGAGCCAGCAGCCATCGCCTCCTGTAGCAACAGCAGTGGCTGCCTCAGGTAGTTGAGAAATGCCAGATTTAGGAATTGCCCTAAAGAGTCAAGTAAAGAGGTACTCCAGATGATCGCCTGGTGAAGAGACAGTGGAAAGGGGTATTTGAGTGTGTTAGGAGACAACTAGCACTGCTTTCAGTCAAGCCAAAGGCTGATGTGGTGGCAGAGGGCGTTGCAGCAGTCAGAGGCAGCCAGGGCTCAGCAGTTCTCTTGAAGCACCTCTCTGATCCATCTGGGCCTAGCTACTGTCAACACCTTAGGGAACAACAGCAGGAAAACAAATGAAGAGGCAGAACAAAAAAGTGGACAGGTTTAGCTATGCCTAGTAACCATTCACACCCTCAGGGCTTGCTGCACAGTGGAATCAAAGGAGAGAAGCCTTCCCCCAAAAGGCACTGGCAACAGAAAGCCACTCAACCTTTTGGTGGCCCAAAACTTGACATCCCCCTACTCTAGCACATAAATAAAACAAACAAATAAACAAAAGAATTTATTCCCATTATCCTCCTGGGAGGCAAAAGAGGATGGAATACTGTGGATGCTCTTTTATTAGCTGTGTGCTAACTGTGTTTAGCCTGGATGTTTTTCATTAGGCATGGTATGTTCTTATCTCCCAGTCAATTTGCAGTTTCTGATGACCAATCATCAGATGAGTGGTCACTCTGTTCCTAAACCTCAGGATGCTCCTGGAGAAGGAGTCAATAAAGTCCCAAACTTGCAAACACAACATTGCTGGAACAGCAAAGATCAGATAATGACTGGGACTTCTTCAAAGTTCAGAGCAATTGGACCCCAGGTCTGGACTTTTTTAAGACATTACATCAGCATTTTTGTCCTTTTTGAATACACACTCACTCCCCACACCCCACCCTGACGTGCCTGCCTAAATTGACTCAAGGCCAGATATTCTCCAAATATTTTTCATGAGCAGAGCAAACAGGCATTCTCCATAATGCCTGTGATCCAGCCAGCAAAGCCTTCCACTGGGAAAGCACAAGGTGCAAGCCCCCAGCATCACCCCAGCAGGAGTCGCATCACCACCAGGCCTTCCATTAGTCAGTCACTCCAAAGGGGACCCACCGGTGAGCTCCATTCACGTCCCAGCCAGCAATCTGACATGGGAAGTTCAAATGGATGCTTATGAAAGAAAAGGCACCCTTTCTTCACCCTTGGGGCTTTTTTGTAAATAAAATATTTCCAAGGGTGTTGTTTCCTGTTAGGCTGTATTGAACACTCCTCCTGGTGCCCTGGCTTCCTGTGTTTGAAAGACCTGAACACTGTTTATTATTTCATTGTAATTAATATGTAAATACCATTGCATCATATAATCAATTAATAAAATAATCATTGCATAAAACATGCTTACATGGAAAAATCAGTCTCCTTTGCTCTGATTCAATTATTTCCATCATACATAAATATTGAGGTCATTAGAATCTTTGCCACTGACTTCAGCAGGGCTCAGGACTTCTTCCTAAGAAGTGATTAGTGGGAAGGTCAGATTTCATACAGAAGATTAAATACAAACATTAGAGTTTAGCATTAAGAACTTGATACTGCCAGATGATTAAGATTTTGCACCATATTTCTTTCATATTGTCTGAATATGCCTCCCTTGTTCAGACCTTTGGAACAAATCAGTAATATTGGAGTGAATTTAAATATTAAAGCAGTGCATCACAAATCCAGGGGCATTTATTACTAGGCCCAATAAAGGATAGCTGTAAGTATATATAAGAATAGCTTGTACTTTTGAGCAGGAGCTGGTTATAAATATGTCATTTTTCTTTTCTTTTTTTCTTTTTTTTGAAGTGGAATGTGTGGAAACTTGCATCTGCATAAGTTATGAAATTCCTTTTCACACAGCCCAGATCATTTTACTTCCCACCTTGTTCAGCTACTTCTTGGGAAGGAAAAGGGTCCATATTACACTAACAGAAGCAGTTTGTCTTATATAGAAATTTAAACTATCTTGAACTATCCTGTATGTCAGGTATTAGAAATAAAACCAGAAGCACACAATTCTTTTCCTTGCCTCCCTTGTTCTTTCTGTCCAGGAATGCTGAGTTACTTGAGGTGGTCTTTATTATTACTACCAAACCTCGAAATAACACCTTTCTAAGTTTCACCTCACTGTAAAATGAGAAAAAAATGGGTTCAACAGACATCTGGAGTTAAAAAGTGTAATCATACACCTTTAATACTTATTGAGAATAAATATTGTTTCTGAAAACATGTTTCTCACTGAGTATTTATAAGGGGTCTGTAGCACCTACATCATACAGAGCAGGAAAGGACAGGGGAGCAACAGAGTCAAAGAGCGAGGCAACTTCTATTTTCATACTCTGGTTTTCCAGAAGTAAGTTTGCAGCTAGTCTGTTCTGTTGAAAGCTAAAGAAGATTAAATTCCAGAAATGTCCTGGCTCATGAATGGTTCTTATAGGGATTCCTCCTCTGGTTCTGTCTATTTAATGTACTATGGGTGACGTTAAACTCAAGTAACTGATGAACAATAAAAAGGATGGACACTGTGCCAGAAGAGCTTCTAAAGACAAATAACAATTTGAGCTATTTATTTCTGTGTAACCAAAAAGATGAACGTGATAGTTTTTCTTCAAGGAGAATAATTTTCTAAGAATTGCCATTGTTATTTTAACTTGTGAAGGTGTTACTACTTTGAGGATGGGTTGCTAGGTCTAGAAGAGAAGGACATGAGAGTTACTGAACAAGAAAACTTAGGCAGTGAGTGGAGACATCAACAGCAAGTACATTGAATCTCACCCAGAATATCACTCTGGTTAAAAAATGGTTCTGGAGTGTTCACATCTGCTGAGATTCATGTGCAAGCAAAGGCCACAGCTCTCTCCAAACCACACTCACACACAGGCTGCTTCAGGCAACTCATGAAGACGATGTTTCCTGACCTGTAGACATTTTTCTTGTTGCACAGCTGTGCTGAGTGCTCTCAGGGAATCCTAGATGAAATCCAAAAGCAAGCAAATTTTCTTGTGTCCTGTTATTATTCATGATTCAGTGAAACCTTCTAATTACTATCTGGAACATCAAGAAGGAAGTCAATCTATTGGAAAAATAACACATAAATACAAGGATCCCCAGTTTCATTAAACATTAATAGCATTCTACACAATTTACAGTCAGATGAATATGAAAAGTGTAAAGTATTTGAAGGCAAATACAGGACTGAACTTTGTCAGCATTTAATTTTTGACAGGAAATTATGTGTGTATTGCTACCGACCTCACTAAAAGGACTGCTGTTGATAGATTCTTTTATTATTCCTGCTTCTAAAAGTGACGATCCAACTTCTCTGCAACTTCCATTGCGGATACAAAGCCATAATCAAGCACAAACACAGACATCTCTTTTTCAAGTCTGTGCCTAATTCATTTTCACGTAAGCAGGAGCTCTGCATGCACAGAGGCCAGGCTTCCCACTTGGGCTCCCAGCCCCAGGCTCGTCTATCACCCGGAGCACCACTGTGCCGTGAACGTGTCTGAATCTGCCACCGCTTGCAAAAGCGTAATCTCGCCATGAACTCACTACATCAGGAGATCTCTTAGCTGTGCCAAAGTAACTACAAAGTGCAGGAGAAACTTGAGCAGGTAAGATTGCCATTAACAAAATATTTCTAGTTTAAGCAGCCTCACCACAGACTTGCTGCTTTCTCTCCTGAGCAGGAGAATGAAGCCATTTTTCTCATATTCTTGCAGCTATTGAAGTGGTATATTTTTGAGAGTTTACTTTTGTTTGAGTATTGTCCTTAATCATTCTGTCTGCTTCAGCAAATGCAAGCAGCCTTCTTTCTGGCCACTCTTCCAGCAAACACTTTTGTTCAAGTGCATATTCCTGAAAAAGAATATAGCATATACATTGCATAAACACAATTCTCCCCTGCCTGTATGTAAACTCAGGCACTGTATTCTTCAATTCTTATTTCCCATGGGTTGTCAGATAACCTTATTTTTTCATCTGTATTTCATTTTCATGGCCTTCTGACTTAGACTTTGTCATCACAGGATCTTCTCCAGTTCTCCACAGTACTCTTGCTTCCCAAGTTATTTTTTACAACTTCACTCCAGAAAAGTTATTACTACTCCCCTTCTCTGTTGGTAGCAACTTCCAGCCACAGTGCACTGCACTGCTTTCCAAGTTACAGATCCAGTCCAGGACTATGGGCTGAGTCTTCCCAAGCCCTGCTGAGTGATGTAAATATCATCATCCCCCCCTCTTTTTAGAATAACAACACAGTGGATAGCCAGTTTAGAACTTCTAAATTATTTTTCCATTGCAGTATACACTTTCTTAGATCAAACTAGAGGAAAAAAGTTCATTTTAAGGCAACAAAACCCAAGATGGAACATTCTCTTTTTCACCTACCTTTAATTATGATATGACAGAGTTGGCACTGAAAAATCAGCAATTGCTTATGGACCAATAGCTGTGTCACAGTTGCTTAAAATCAGAGCACTCCTAATATTTTACTGAAAGTAGAGGAAACCCAGTGCCAGCTGGAAAGTAGCCTCCTCACCAAAGCCTGTGCTCTAGATGCTTAGTCTCTGCTCCTTTTGTTATATTGATAGTCCTCTGTCCTCTTAATCTGGCCATCATCAGTAAGGGGAGGAGTGTCCTTCTGCAGCACAGCCCCTGCAACAAACATAGCTGGGTGTAACCTGCATGCAACACCTCAAAGGAAGAGTTGTATGCTGGGGCCAGGCTGAGGAATAATTTCACTGTTGCAAAGTACAGACCCTAAAGTCTCTAGTCAAAATGTATTGCAAAGTAGAAATACATAGCAGGCCAGGATAAAAAAACAAAACCATAAAGGCGGGGGGGCCTTCAGTGATTTTTATTTTACAATAAAATACTTGGAAAATTTTGTGCCAAGATGTGCATTGGGTTTGTGTGGCAAGGTTTGGGTACCAGGGGACTACAGGGGTGGATTTTATGAGAAGGTGCCAGAAGCTCCCCCAGTATCCAACAGAGCCAGTGCCAGCTCTCTCCAAAATGGACCCACTGCTGGCCAAGGCTGAGCCCATCAACAGTGGTGGTAGCTCCTCTGTGGTAATGTGTTTAAGAAGGGGGAAAAAATGGCTGTAAACCAGCAGTTGAGAAAGAAGAGAGAATATGTGAGATAAACACCTCTTCAGACACTAAGGCTGGTGGAGAAGGAAGGTGAGGAGGTACCTCAGGTGCAGGAACAGTGGTTCCCCTGCTGGCNATAAAGGCGGGGGGGCCTTCAGTGATTTTTATTTTACAATAAAATACTTGGAAAATTTTGTGCCAAGATGTGCATTGGGTTTGTGTGGCAAGGTTTGGGTACCAGGGGACTACAGGGGTGGATTTTATGAGAAGGTGCCAGAAGCTCCCCCAGTATCCAACAGAGCCAGTGCCAGCTCTNCAACATGTGATGAACTGACTGCAATCCCCATTTCTCAACCCCATGCACTGCTGTGGGTGGAAGAGGTAGAGAAATTGGGAATAAATTTGAAGTCAGGGAAGAGGGAGGAGTGGGGGGAAAGCATTTTTAAGATTTAGTTTTATTTCTCATTATCCTACTTGAATTTGATTGATAATAAAGTAAAGTACTTTCCACAAGTCAAATATGTTTTGCTGTTGATGGGAACTGCTGAGTGATCTCCCTGCTCTTATTTCAACTCATGAGCCTTCTGTTGTATTTTCTCTCTCCTGTCCAGCTGAGGAGCAGAGTGAGAGAGTAGCTTTGATGGGCACCTGACATCCAGCTTGGGGTCAACACACCACAAGGCATAAGATAGATTTCAAGTATATATTTCTCAGTCAAAATTATCAGGCGTGATGGCTCCAAAATAAAGATGGCCAAGCTCCCTGGCCCAGTGATCATTCTCCCTAAAATCAGGTCACACATTTTCACCCTACCATGCATGCTCATGGAATATTAGACTTTAATTTATTAAGTTTTCACATGCACACTATCAGATGTAGTCTCGCTAGCAGAGATGCTGAAGAAAATATCTCTGAATTCCTGGCTTATCTTCAGGAGAAATACTCCTGAATTTTGTCCCTAGAAATGAGGTATGACAAAAACAGCACTGTTGCCACAGGTGGGTTTTGAGGTACACATCTTTTCTTTTACACTGAGTCCTTGCAGCCTTCCCTTGAGCTATCCCTATGGTTCAATATATAGAAAAACCCTTCCAGTCTGTTATCTCCTTTTCTTAAAGTATACCCATAAATACCAAGTAAATCCACACTGTATCATATGTTGGACAAGTGATAAAATATCTCAGTGTATTGCAATGTGTGGAAAAAGGCCCAAGGTATCCAGTAACTAGCAGAAGACTCAATTCATTGGTGTGAACATAGCTTTGCTCTTTGGGCCTTCAGCTTTGTGGTCAGATCAATGCACCCAGTGGAGTGATAGCTTTTACAAACATGACCAGAAACTTTCAACCTCTTACTATCTGGCAATATTTGCTGTCAGGAGGCAGGGAGGACTTTGGCACATACCAAATCCATCTGGTCTAACATAACCATTTAATTTTGGGTATATCTTAATCCCACCTTCCTGATTTTCCATGTCTTTGAAACACTTATACTGTTATATAACAACAGTTTCTACAAGCCTGTTTATAATTATCCCTAGTGCTCAGATCAAAGAATAGTATCTGCCCTTGGATCTTCTGTGATGCTGCAGTGAAGGGAAAGTAATGGTGAACCCAAACAGGAACATTCCGTCCCCTTGTTAGCTGTGTGTCAGGAGGCAAAGCAGTGAGGAGGTGGGAACAGCCCCAGGGCTGTATTCCTCTGCCTGTAGATGGCTTGGGAAATCACACTCCAGCTGTTCAGCCAGGGTCCTGAGAGCTGGGCAGGTGCATGCACCACAGGGAGTAGTATTGTAGAGGATTAATATAAGAAGGAAATCATATAGCTCATTTGGGAAGATGCCTCCAAGTGTTTAGAAACGTGTATCAGTTATTTTGTCTCTTTTAAAACTTGATGTCTGAAGGCAAAGTGTGAGGCTTTTTCTCTCAGGATCAAGTGCTAAGGTGGAGACGCTGTCTCGAGAGGAGTGTGTCTTACAGGAGACACCCATATACCTGCACAGCTTGTAGCTGTTGCTGGGGAAGGGAAGAAAGATTTGGTGCATGAATTCATTTGCTTAATAAAGCTCATAGAGCAAAAAACAGCTGAGGAGAGACAGTGGTTAAAGTGTCTGAAATGAGAGAACAAGTAGTGGATGAAAACACAAACACCTGGAAGACCTGCTCCAGCAGACCACAGGTAGGTGTCCACTGCCATTGCCCTTGGTGCTGTTTCCTGACAAGGTGCTCCACCAACAGGCAAGGCCACTCTCATACAGTCTGCCAAAGACCAGAGGATACACACCCCCTGGGAAACACAAGGAAAAGTAAAGGGAACTGGCAAAATTCTCAGATTACAAAGACTACTAAAATATACTACAAAACCACTGGAATAAACAGGGGTGTCATTGGCATTCCTGCTTCACAAAATGTGTCAACATTTCTAAGACTTGGCTGCCTGAACTTTAGCACCTCAAGCTTCCATATAACTACGGAAATTATACTTTTCAGACCAATAACAATATTTCATGTGATAAAAAGGAGTATTTCCCCATGCAGGTTATCTTGATCTCCAGTGCAGCACTGGGTATCTTTCTGTATGAATGTAGAAATGTGTTAGCTTTCTAACCTCAAAGTCCACATACACATGACTGCACAAGGTTTGTTTGCATATATTTTTCTTAAATCACATGCTTAATTACATAATGATTTGTGACTGTCATTAAAACACTACTGTTCTGCATTTGAGAGGTTCCGGGAGCAAATGGAAGTGACTTAGAACGATGCCATCTTTTTGTCTGCTGAGAAACAGAGAGATTCAGAGGTGTAGGAACTCCTCCACACCCATCTCATCTACCCATGGATGCCTGAGGGTCCCATGGTCCCTCAGGGTTAGACAAGTGAGTGAGGACAGACAGGACTGAGTTAGCTTCTGCTTCATCACATCTAACTTAAACTCATCTTTTTGCCCAAGCAAGGCACAGCCTTCCTCTCCCCCTCACAAAATTCCTGCACATTTCCATGTTGCTGCCGACAGGCTTGGGGAAGGGGCAGTCTGGAAAGCTCTCACAGAGTCTAGAGGAACTTTTCCTATATAAGAAAAGTTAAGGTTGTTGTGAAAGGGCATTGCAGAAGGCAAGTTTCAAATTTGTCTGTGTTGTTTAAGTCAACTTGTGTTCAAGCAATGATTTCACGTTATAGAAAGCATCGGGAGCCACCGACCTCCTTACCTTATAGCAATTCATTTTTTGGATGATTCAAAGATGTGGCACCAGTGCTACTTTTCCCATACAGTCTGATGGCTCCCATCAAACCAGCCATCAGTCACATCCCAGCACCATCTACATGAAATGTAATGGAGAGGGCTGGGGAAATGGCATCATGGCCAGAAAAGACAGGTGTGCGAAACCTGCATGCATGCATGCACACCGTTCAATTGCTCATACCTCTTTCTGGTGTCATTCATGCCAACAGCAAACATTGGCATGGGGGGTGATCAAAGTGTCCAGAAGGCAACACTTAATCCTGGTCAGGATTGCTTTGAGGAAGGACAGAGGGAGTGTCCTGGATTCATCTGGGATAGGGTTAATGTTCACTAGATGCTGGGAAGGAGTCGCAGTCAGGATAGGCAACCAAACCAGCCAATGGGATGTTTAATACCATAGTGAAATCATGCCCACTATGTAAGGGTGGGGGCAGGCTGAGCAGGGCAAGAGTCTCTGGCAGTGATGTGGGTGGTTTTTATATCCGTCACTTTATAGATTGTTTCATTACTGTTATTGTTGTTACTGGTTTTTTATTCTCCTTTTGAGATGTTGTATTTAATTCTCCTTACACTAACCCACAGGGTTTTGTCTTTTTCTCCCTATTCTTCTTCCCAGTTGGCGGGAAGGGGAGGCTGGGGTGAAAAAGGGGCCGTGTGGTCCTCAGCTCCCAGATGGATCTAAACCACAACAAGGATGCAAACCAAGGCCATTCCAAAGGGTAAGATTGCTCTGCAATAGGCAGTTCATGGCTCTGCTAGTGTTGTGCTGTGCCCACGAATTCAGTGGGTATGGGTGGACCCTATGGGAGTCTGCTCTTGGGTCACTGTCCCTCAGTGAGAGGTCTCTCTAAACAAATGCTACATGTCAAGTCATTCTAGAGGCAGTTAAGCATTTGGACTGTGACAACATGATATACTTGCAGACTGGTGTGTGGTGAGAATGACTATTCATTGAGGGTTTAGTGACTGGATTTTTTTCCCTGCTATGTCTGGCAAATTCTGTAAACAGCTCTTTTTCTATGGTTCACACCTCCAGAAACCTTTGACAGAGGTCTAATTTCCACCAAATATGTCTGTTGAAGCATATCAGTATTTGGGATATTGGGATTTGGCAGGTTGCAGGTTTTAGAGAAATCTGGATATGAAAAGCAGCTGACTTTGTGCATGGGGCCAGCATTATCTACAGAACTTGCTGTGTCAAGTCACCCTGGACTAAATTTATCTTCTGCCCCTGCTAAGACATAACAACTTTCAGAACAGATGTATCATGCATGTGGGTTTGAGAGATCGTTGAAACATTGGTTCTGAGAATGACAGCTTTGCTGTCAGAGCCGAAATGTGACAAGAAGCCTTTGCAGTTTGCAGGCTGAAAGTTAGCAATGCTGCAGTTCATATCCCCAGAGCTTCCAGCAGCCCCCCAGCTGTCCAAAAACCATGTCCCATTGTGTAGGCAACTCTAATTTCCTTTACCTTCTCACTTAAATTCACAGAGACTCAATCCATACCCACATTACTTTTTCTTATATTACCTCCTTAAGGGTCCCTGGGTGTCAACCACCATACCATACAAAATACCATACTCCAAGTGGATGACTTGATAACAGCTTGGAGAGGATCAGAGCTACAGTGTGATATCCAGATGTGTACAACCAGTAAATGAAGTACTGCCATAGTAACATTTGGATGGCATATGACTTTCTTAAAAGGGGTTGCATCCTAGGAATTCCTTGCTCAAACTACCTCAGATTTGGCCTCTAATCCACACTTGGAGTGCAGCTTTTAAGGGAATTCTGCTGTTGAGATTAATTATTTGGGTATGTCCACACTGCACAGTGCAAAGTACTGCAGCGCTCCTTGGTCTAACACTGGATGAGCTGGCTTCCAAACCAGAAACAGCATGGATGCCCCAAACAGAAGAGATGCTGACGATATGTGAACTTATCTCCATGCACACTGTGTCATTTGACATGAAGGTTCAGTTGGAGCTTGCTCAGGCCCCAGCAATGCAGTGTACTGCCTTGTATAGACATGCCTTCAGAATACAGACAGTACTGTAGATGCTAACCGTCTTTTTAGCCTGATTTCCTAAGTAAGCTAGGCTTCTATAGCAACAGTGTTTATGGCTGTCAATCCTACATCACTCTCAAAAGTTTTTGAACATGTTGCCCTCCTTACTAGTTAAATTAGATAGAGGTGGAGGCAATGTGTAATGGCACTGAGTGGCTACAGAAAAGGAAGGAAACCCAAACAAATTTTCCCAGTGGGGATAGGGATGCAGGTGAGTTCACCTGTAGTGCTGGAGAGCAGGAAGGGTGCATGGGAGGGAGAAACCCAGAAAACCAGGCTGACAGTGCACCAGGATGGCTCAGTACGAAGAGTGTGAACTCCAGCCCTGGAAAGTGGAAGTGGGAAGCTTTGAGCAAAACCTCCTCCCACACATTTTAACACATTTCAGCATCCTATAGGACCACTGAAGATAACAACATCAGAAGGCAAAGGCTTTTCACTACTTATTTTGGAAATCAGACTTTTTTTTTCAATGTTTTTCATGCATAACAGCAAAACTGGGAGTCCAGTTCCCCACCCACATGGCTGCTGGCTGCTTCCTGTCCCTGATGCTGCAGCAGCTGAGCCCTGGTTCTGTGGGGTCCTGCACTCATGCACAGAACTTCAACAAAACAAATACATTTCAGGGGTTGAGGAAGAAGGAATGACAGTTTTCTAAAATTGTGCATGCCCTGATATACAAGACAGAGTTTAGCCTGGATGATGTATGAGAGCCCAGGCAACTCCTGCCAGGCTGGGGCAGGATTTCTGTACCAGAGCAGGAAAAGCTGTGTTGTCTCTGACAGTTGCTTAAGAAAAAGTACAGAGAAATTCCTACTGGGCACTTCTAACAACATCCTGTCAAGGCAGAGAGCAAGTGTATGGAGAAGCAGGTCGAGCATGGCACAAGCCATCACAGATCTGATGAAACTCATTAGCGTGGCTTCAGAACCTCTCTGATAGTGTGACTGCAGCTCAGTTCAGAGGCACGCTCTGCAGCTGCAAACAGGTGCCCTCAGGCTCCAGAAAGATGGATGAAGAAAAACAGGAGTGTAATTTATGCCACATCATCTTATCTCCTATTATCGCCACCAGGATGCAAATTAGTCATAGCTTTACTAAGTGATTACATAAGCATCATATTTACGTTATTCATATTTCCCCAAAGAAATCAGCAAATTGTTAGAACAACTTGGACTTGCAGATTTATTTTCCAGGCACCATAAACTATTGGCAACTGGAATGAAGTCATTTATCATTTCTCAATGAAGATAATCTGGTTAACAAACCAATTTTTTTTCCAAAATAAAGAAGAAACAGTAAGCAAATGGGCAGTGACAATCAAAAACCATGAGAGGGTTTGGAGGAGAAAGCAACTTTGATTCAGCCCATGGTTACTTGCATTGCATTCTCTAGGGATGCCTGAAGATTCCTTTGCTCCCATCCAGAATATTATTTTATACAAAGCACTACTCAATGACAGAGACTGAACACTCACAAATGGAAAAGATCTTGAGGGAGTCCATTATACAAAGGCCCAAACCTCTCATTCCTGCAAGCTTTTGATAGTCCCAGAAGATCCACCAAGGTGCACATCTCCCACTGATTGCTGCCTTGTGCAACTCTTGCTGGATGATACATGCACAATTGTTTAACTGAGAAGAAAAACGGGTTAAATGAGAAAATTTCCTGCTTCATCCATTTTATGTGAAATAATAGGATGGAGGGAAGGAGCTTTTAGAGGTCATGTGAAATCCCCTTAGTGCAACTTAAAACGATTTGAAGTGTGCCAGTGAAGTAGATCCACAGGGCTTCTGGCCAACCCTGGCTCTGCCTCTCCTCATTGCTAAGTGCCCTCTGGGAAGAAGTAGCTCCTTGAATTCCTTTCTGAGCTGAGGCAGGACCTGCCTGACGCCCCTTCAGGCACGGGGCTTCTCTTGGCTACAAACCCAGGGCCCAGAGCTGTTAGAAGGCCAACACTTGCAATGCCAGTCTNAACCCTCAAAAAAGGACTTTCCAACTGAGGGCACTCGGATAGAGCAGGACAGAAAGGACTAAGCTAAAAAATATGAGAAATACATCTTTCCTTGAGTTTTACACCTGGGGAGTGCGCAGGGAGAGTCAGATACCTAAAAAACAGAGTTGAACCACTAGCAAGACTGTAACTAACATCATACCAGTCCCAGCAACCTCTTTTTACTTCCAGTTGACCTCTCCCTTCACACAGGACTGTCCCCAGGCTTTCTATTGAAGTGACACAAACATAAAAACAAAAAAAA